>VMDO01000003.1:588667-613277 GCA_007922755.1 Pedetes capensis
GGGAGGGTAGGAAGAAGGAAAGAAGGAAGGAAAGAAGGAAAGAAGAAAGGAAGGAAGGAAAAGAGGAGAGAGAAAGAAAAGTTTGGGGCTAGGGATGTAGCTTAGTGGTAGGGTACTTGCCTAGCATGCAAATGGCACTGGGTTCAGCCCCCAACACAAGAAAAGGGGAAAAGGGAAGGGAAGGAAAAAGAAAGGATAAGAAAAGAACACAAGGCAAAGGAAGAGTATTGAAAGGAACATTGGGACCCTATTGTGAGAAACCTTCAAATGAGGGAAAACTACCTAGCTTATGGGGAAAAATGGAAGTTATAAGCATACATTTCAGGAAGTCTAAGTAGATCTAACCTTGAGCAAAATTGGATCCAGAAGCCCAAATTATTATTTTGCTTAGCTCCTCTCCTTTCTCTTTTTAAGACATCATTTGTAGACAGATATTTTCCATGAAATATGCAAAAATATCACCCTAAGCCAGTACATTTAGGTGTTAGATCCAGAGACAGAGAGAGACGGGGGGGGGGGGCATTCAAATATTAGGCTCCATGAGTAAATGATGATCCATTATGTGTTGTCCTTGAACCAGTCACTGTGGTGGGGAGGGTTTACTCAGATTGGCCAGCCTGGGTCACATGCCTCTCCTGCAGTGAAATCAGTAGGATACTTGACCCACCTGGCTTACTTGGGGTAGGCAAGAACTTCCCTAAGTCAACCGGAGGAAGGAGAATGGGAAGACTGATAAGCAGGAATAAACTATAACTACATATGCCACTCCACCAGGGTAAAAAATTTTGTTCTACATTTGTACATAAGGGGAAGTTTATGAGCAGAAAAATGACATTCATTCAATGCCATTGAACAAATATTCATTAAACTAGTGTTGGGGAGGTTCATGTACTTACAATATACAGAGGGATGGGTCAAAATGGTAAAAGATAAAGACATCAGGCTCAATACTCCTTTAGTTGTCTAGGTGAGAAGGCATTAGTTTTTATCCTATGAGCAATAGAGAATGAAATGTTTTAAGCAGAGAAATTACATAATGAAATTTGCCCTTTGAAATGGTCACCCAGAATCGTCATGTAAAGCGTTTACATTAAGACCTGTTTGCAGCCAAGTGCTATGGTGCATGCTTATAATCCCAGTGATTCTAGAGGCCGAGGCAGGAGGATCATGAGTGGGAAGCCAGAGACAGCCCATGCAACTTAGGAAACTCTGACTCAAAAGTGAAAAAAAAAGAGCCGGAGGTACAGCTCAGTGATAGACCACTTGCCTAGCATGCAGGAGGCCCTGGGTTCCATACCCCAGTACTTGGGGGGAAAAAAGTTATTTTCATCCTGCAAATTTGCTTAGTAATTCATAGGCGGTTCACAGTAAATTTGGATCCACCTCAAATTTGGAAAAAACAGAAGTACTAGGTTTTTTGTTTGTTTGTTTTTGTTTTTGTTTTTTTTGTGATACTGTGGGTTGAACCCAGGGCCTCATGCTTGCATGCTCTGCAAGTGCTGGACCACTGAGCTGCACCCTCAGCCCATTTTTTTTAGTTTTTTGAGACAGGGTCTTGCTAAGTTATGCAGACTGCCTCTGGTCTCGAACTTGCGATCCTCCTGCCTCCGCCTCTGGAGCCACTGGGATTACAGACATGTGCCACTGCACCTGGCTCAGAAGTACTAATTTTATGAGATAAGAATTAATGGTGTTTTGGTGTATCTATTTTCATTGACTTCTCAGCGGATGTTTGGTTTCAAAGTAGAACTAGAGGAGAATATAAAAATCATTTTCCTTCACTTTGTTTTTATTCACAGATGTTAAAACTCTTTTTTCCAGTGGAAAGGGGTGACTTTGCTGGAAAATCATTTAAAGTTTTTTCCAGTCAAGTCAATAAGCTCCTCAGAATTAAAGGAATAGGGGGAAAAAAAATCACCATGAAACATAGTGAGATTGCATTCTTTCATGGCAGTCTGCGCCAGCCACTGTGGAGAGCAAGCAAGGTGGCAGGGAGAGCATGGGTCAGGTGCAAGGCCACACTGGAGGATCAGGGCCAGGCTCAGAAGATAGAAACGGAGTGGAGAAGTCAGAGTAGGTTGAAATCAGATCAGAAACAATGTTCCCCATGTTTAGACTACTGAATAAACACCAGAATTTGAGGGAAGTCAGCTATTAGCTTGGAAGGAAGAAAAGAGAGTCAGAGACTGTTGGCCTTGCCATCAGAGTTCATCTCTCCTTATCTCTCTGTCTCACATGCTTTTCATGGTATCCGGACCAAGGATTGTGTAGTTGCAGGAATTTAGTTTGATCCTCTTAGAGATTGTCCTTAGCAGAAGTCCTTTTTTCTGTTGCTGAAAGTTCTGAACATAGTAAAATATTTCAGGAGCCTTATTCGTGGAATCTCCTCTCCTCAGAGTTATTGTTAAACTGAAGGATCTTGGCCACCACTGCTAGTTATAGATAATTTTTTTGTTTTCAGCAATAGGCATTTAGATTTTTATTAAATCCTTTTCTCTTCTTCTCACTCTAAACAGGTAATATTCCCTGAAAGTAGGCTGTATAGAAAAAAAAAGAGTATGCTAAATAGCTAGTCCTTTCAGCCAGTATCATTAACATGTCCAACCTACAGAGAATGTGACATCAGAGATGATCTCCGTGACGTCCCCATGCTCTGGTGAAGGGCAGAGGCCATGGATTTACTGTAGTAACTTTACCAAAGTTAAAAAAACAAAAGTCTCTAGACTACTCAACATACCTTCTGAGTGAGGCAGGCAAAATAGAAAAATTAGTTCTTGCACATGGAAAGTACTCAGTAAATGTTTGTTGGTTGCATTTGGCTGAAAAAGCAGAAAACAGTTTAAATTGGAGCTACCAACTACAGTGGATATTTTTAAAAAGTATACACATTTTTAAGACAGAGAAAACAATATTAAAATTGTTGTTTTTAGGTGCCATCAAATCAGGTCTGACTCATAGTAACCATATATACAACAGAACAGAACACCCCCCAACACAGTGCCATGCACACAATCTTTTTTATGTTTAAGCCCATTGTTGCAGTCACTGTGTCAGTCCATCTAGTTGAGGATCTTCCTTTTTTTGTTGACTTACCACTCTCCCAAATAGGATGTCTTTCTCTGGGGATTGGTCCTCCTAACAACATATCCAAAATACATAAGATACAGAAGCAGGACTTGTTGCTATGCAAGACTACCTAGATCTTCCCTTGTGCATGTCATACACAGGGCCATATGTCTCAAACTTATGGTGAATGCATGCACTTGTTAGGTATATTGGAGGTGCTGTTACGTACTCACACCTCCAATGTTGGTGTACTTCCACAATGTTCTTGAATTTCAAATATCACTTGAAAAAATGGTCTTGTGCTCCTCAAAGGACACCCATGCTTCCACCATTTCCTTTGACTATCCTGCTTGTCACATGGTGATGCTAGCATTCATTTGATTAGTGCCATCTTTTAAGCAAATATCATAAATTGCTACAATAATTCTATTCAACTTCAAAAAGTAGTGCATAAATAACATTGCTTAAAATGAGCATACATTTTTTGACATCCCTAGTACATAGTACATTATGCAGGCTAGGATTTCACTCAGTTGGTAGAGCACCGCTCTACAGTCTCAGAGGTCCCAAGTTCAATTCCCAGCACTGCAAAAATGGAAGGAGAATGTGACAATTCACTCCTGAGGCAATCCCAAAACAATCAGCCATTGAAAACCCTATGAGGGTTTCTATGAGTCGGACATGACTCGATGGCACCTAACAACAACAACAACAAGTATATTATACAACCTAACTCATGGGTTAGTACAACAAAATCTAAGTTGTCTTTTTGCCTCTAATAAACATTCTTCTGAAAACTACAATTAGCACTTAGATGGCTAAGGAGATTTTTTTGTTATAACATTTATTAATTTTAGGTTATAAATAAGTATGTTAATTTCAGAAAACCTGGGAAATCTTTTAAAACTACAAAGATTATGCATGTGCAGGGACAAAAGATATGTAGAAACTGTGTACTTTCTATCCAATTTTGCTATAAACCTAAAACTACTCTAAAAAATAAAGCCAGGCATGGTGTCACAGTCCTGTAATCCCAATCAGGAGGCTGAGGCAGAGGGATGGCTAGCTCAAGGCCATCCTGGTTACATAGAGGAGACCCCATCCCAAATAACAAGCATAAAACAACAGCAAAGATAAAGACTATTTAACAGAAAAAACCACAAAGACTTCAAATAATGTT
This sequence comes from Pedetes capensis, assembly GCA_007922755.1. Lineage (NCBI taxonomy): Eukaryota > Metazoa > Chordata > Mammalia > Rodentia > Pedetidae > Pedetes > Pedetes capensis. The sequence goes on from VMDO01000003.1 coordinate 592,914, forward strand.
TAGTCTCATTTCACAAAGAATGAATGCTGTTAATATTTTGGTGTACTTAATATCCATAAGTTTTCTTTTCTTTTCTTTTCTTTTCTTTGTAGTACTGGGGTGCTGAGCCCAGGACTTCAGCACCCTAGGCAAGTGCTCTACCACTGATCCACTGATCCAGTGATGTCACTCCCTTTTTATTTTTTTATTTTAAGGCAAGGCATTGCTAAATTGCACAGATTCTCTCTGACCTCAAACCTGGGGTCCTCCTGCCTCAGCCTCCTGAGCCACTGGGATTACAGGCATGCACCACTGTGCCAAGCTCATAAATTTTAAGATAGTTTTGTGTTTTATATATAGAGAAAAGTACAAGAGATATAAATATACTACTTAGCTATTATTTAGCAAGCACGCTGTGACCAGTCCCCAGGTTAGAAGTACAACCTTGCCAGTGTCCACAGCTCTTTCTTCCTCCTTCCATATCAAAGTCCTCTCCCTCCCCACAGTGATGACCACTAATAGAATGTTTTAAGTAACTAATTCCTTATTTTTATTTTTACCTCCTCAATACAATTGATTCTTTTTTTGTTCCCACAGTAGTTGCATTGTATAGTCACTGCAAACAGTAAATCAGTAAATAATCTTTGTTCTAGGAGAAATATGGGGTTTTTGTTGTTGTTTGGTGCCATCGAGTCGGTGTCTGACTCATAGCGACCCTCTGTAACTATTGTCAGTGCTTCGATTCTTTTTTTTTTCACAGTAGTTGCATTGTATAGTCACTGCAAACAGTAAATTAGTAAATAATCTTTGTTCTAGGAGAAATATGGGGTAGGGATCTTATATGCCTCTTGTCACTTTTTCATCAAGTAATTGATACAAGCAAGGTTTTGCATATATTTCTGTTTAAAGGCACCTTATCTAATGTTTGGGCTGGAGTTTAGCTCACTTGGTAGAGTACTGCTCTATATTCTCTGAGGCCCTGGGTTCTATCCCGAGCACCACATAAAATGGGAGAAGGACCTGTCAGCACACTCCTGAAGCAATCCTGAAATAGTCAGCCATCGAAAACCCCATGAATAGCAGAGAAGCATGGACATAGTGCAGCTCATGACCCAGTGTCAGGGAGTATTTCATTCTGTTGTACAGGGAGTTGCTATGCTGTTGTTGTTAGGTGCTGTCGAGTCCTGTCTGACTAATAACAACCCTCACAGGGTTTTCAATGGTTGATTGTTTTTCCAGATTGCCTTGGGAGTAGATTGCCACATCCTTCTCCGGTTTTTGTGGTGCTGGGAATTGAACCTGAGACCTCAGAGACTGCAGAGCGGAGCTCTACCAACTGAGCTAAATCCCAGCCCCTGGGTCACTATGAGTCAGACCTAACTCAACAGTACCTAACAACAACAATCTGTTGTGATTGTTGGTTTATTAACATAGAACTCATGACCAACAGTGCAAGAGCTCTTGCCTGACTGAAGCTCATCTAAGCACATTATTTTCTCTGTGAGATATATCATAGCCTTCTTGTGTTTAGAAACACCAGAAAGCACTTCATCTGTATGCCTGGAGGCCATTTAAACAGTGAAATCTTCTATAAAGAGCGCAAAAAAGTGGCACTAAACCGACCTCAAAAGAATGCTTATTTACAGTCTGAGAGCCGAAACTAGAAGGCAGAGCTTTGCCTTATTTGACCTCAGTTATGCACATTGGGTGACTCAAGTTTGTCACTGCTCTGCACATGTCCTCAAATGACCATAAAAGCCCCCCAAGTGTTCATTTTGGTATTAAAGACAAATTTTAGAGAGTGGGTGAATATGCAAATGATCAGTCTGGATAATGAGGATAGACAGTATGGATTGTTAAAAGGAACACTTCATTATTTTTTGAGTCTGGCTTCTTTTACTCAACAGTTTTAAGTGTCATCCATGTACCTATAATTCATTCATTTTCATTGTAGTGGAGTATACCATTGTATCAAGATACTAAAATTATTTTTTCATTCTACTTTTACTAAAACGTGGGGTTTCCAGCTTTTATTTTTACAAATTATTTGCTTTGCACAGTCTTAAACATGTCTTCAAGTATAAACATACACACATCCCTCTAGGGTATAGATCTGCAAGTGGAACTGCTGGGTCATAGAGGATGATATCTTCGCCTTTGTTACATGATGCCATGTTATTCTTCAAAATGGTTGTAGCAATTTATACCCCTCCTCCAACAAAATATGAGTTTCAGATGTTCCACATCCTCATAAACACCAGTATTTTCAGTATTTTGTTGTTAGCTATTTAGTCATTCTATGAGTGTACAGAGTCATCTCACTGTGGTTTTAATCTGTATTTCCTGAATTACAGAAAAGTTGAAACTCTTTTGAGTTTTCTCTTTTGAAGTCCTTATTCACGTTTCTTGTCTGCTTCCCCACATGTCTTTTTCTTACTGATCAGGAGGAGTTGTTTTTAGCTGCCGTGGAATCAGTGTCCAACTCATAGCAACCCTGCATACAACAGGTGAAACACTATCGTCAGTGCTTCTCTGCTATTCATAGGGTTTTCAATGGCTGATTGTTTTTTGGGAGTGGATTGCCAGATTCTTCTCTCAAGCCTATAGCATCTGATATTCCCAGGCAGTCTCCCATCCAAGGACTAACCAGGCCCAAGCCTGCTTAGCTTCTGAGATCTGATGGGATTAGATGCCACAGTGGTATGTCTACAGGCAGATCAGTAGTAGTAGTTCATATAGTCTAGCTATGAGCCCTTTGTCCACGTATGTGTTGCATACTGCCTTTTACCCTCCTCCCTTTGCTTTCTTTTTAAAGCAGAGTCTTTCCTGGTCACTCAGGCTGGCCCCAAACTTGTGATCCTCCTGCCTCTGCCACCCAAGTTCTGGGATTACAGGCATGCACCACCGCACCAGGCTCAAAGTTAACATTTTAATATAGTAAAGTACAAAACTGTTTTTTCTCATACAGTTAGCCCTCTTTATGCTCGGTTGGATAAATCCTACGCCCAGGTGGGTGGTTCTCTTGAATAACCTTTATTGTTTGCCTTTACTATTTAGATCTGTAAGCCATAGGAAGTCATTTGATTTGTATGGTGTGAGGTAGGGGAGTCAGTTGTCATTTTTTCCATGTAGATACCCAATTATTCTAGCACTATTTATAGAAGATCACTTTCTACTATTAGTATAAAATAGTATATTCCTGTGAAAAGTATAAAAAAGTGTAAACAAATATAGAATAAAAAATGAATGCCTCATCCATGCTTGTGTACCCAACTCTCCATTCTCAATCTTCTGAGGCAGTTACAGCTTTGTCCTTGCAGATTTTATTTTAAGAATCATGTTTAAACATTCTTGGCATTAGAACACTGGCTAAAACTTATACCTTAGAACAGCTGAAGATTCAGTCCAGTAAGGACTATATCTTTCTCCTTTTTTTTTTCCCCCCAGTACTTGGGGGTTGAACAGGGCCTCACACACATACTTTGCAAGTGCTCTACCACTAGGCTGCATCTCCAAACCTTTTTATTTATTTTTATTTATTTTTGAGTCAGGGTCTCACTAAGTTAAACAGGCTGCCTCTGGCTTTGAACTCACAATCCTCCTGGCTCCACCTCCCAACTCACTGAAATTATAGGCATGCACCACTGCACCCAGCCCACTATCCCTTCTCTTTTATTTTTATGAATGAATTCTGTTTTGCAAGCACAATATCTTCATTACATAGAGCATGACAATGGTACTGCACTCAATTTAAGATAGCAGTGCACCTACTGAGGAATTGGGATTACTTAGCAACCATTCAAACCATTTGAAATAGCAAATGTTATCATATACACATTTTACAATGTCCCCAAAACACTTCCTTAGAAATAATTTTGTAACTTATGAAATTTTTTAGCTCAAAGTGAGCAAATATATTTCATTTTAGGAGCCAGTCTTATATACCTGAAATTGATATTATAAAATGTTGATAGACTACACTTAGATTTAGCAGGGAAGAATACTAAGCTCAATACATATTATGTGCCATGCTTATGATAGATGCACTTGGCCTATTTAACCTTTCTGGTTCCTTCGTTTGAAATCTTTTCTGTGCGATGAGCAATTGAAGCAAGACTCTTATCCAGGCCACTTTATTTCAAATCCAGAGCTTTTCCCTCCACTTCATGTTTCTGTATTGTTCTGTGTGAAATTCAAATTACCAACCTTAAGGACAACAGATGCCCTATTCTAAGATTGTGAATTTTGTTTGAATCCTGAACTTGCTTCCCACCTACCCTATCTGAATTTAAAATTGACTGGAAACATATCCTTCAGAAATTTTTTAAAGCTGGAAAATGAAACAACTGCATTGTAGATTAGTCAAGCCATTTTTAATACAAAGTATTGTTTTAAAAAGCAACTGCCTGTAATTGTTAAGACCCTCCGGGGATTTCACCAGTTAATGTCATTAAAATAAGAAGCATAACTCAACCATTATCTGAATAAAAATATATATCAAGTTATATTGGCTGACAGGAAAGAACCAGTGTAAATATATATGCACACAAGTAAGAGTCAGAAAAGAACACAAACCAATGAAGCTCGGGGAAGGGGGATATTTTTTTCCAGTTATAAAGTTGTGAAGCACATACTGAAGCTTCCAGGAGGATGGTGTGTATATAGGATTTCTGTGTTATAAAAGCTTAAGGGGACACACATGAAGAAATATCTTTTTAAATTTCCAATACATAATAATTGGTTTGTACATGATTTGCTCTGAGTCATCACTATCCCATTTACCATATTCCTTTTGTCCCTATTTCTGGGCTGAAGTTTGATTTCCCTTCTCCACCCACCACCCTTTTTTCTTTTTTCTTTTCTTTTCTTTTTCTTTTTCTTTTTCTCTTTTGGTTTTTTTGTTTTGTTTTGTTTTTTTTGTTTGTTTGTTTGTTTTGTTTTGTTTTGTTTTTTGCTCCTGTTCCTTTTTCTCTTTCTTTTTTTTCTTTTTTTGTTGTTGTTTTGTTTTTTCAGTACTGGGGGATTGAACCCAGGGCATCACACGTACTAGGGTAGTACTCTACCACTGAGCTGTACCCCCAGCTCCCTTTTTAAACAAATTTTATTTGAGATACAGTCTTGCTAAATTACACAGGCTGCCTCTGGTCTCAAACTCTCAAACCTCCTGCCTCAGCTTCCCAAGTCACTGGGATTACAATCATACTCCACTGTGCCTATCTCCCTTCTCCATTTATGGTGCCTCAAATCAAGACATAAAGGGTTATCTTCCAAAGAACAGAAATTCACTGATGTAGGATAGGATCAAATAAGACTTTACAGGTTTTCATGGAGTTTTCTAGTCTCTCTCATTATGAGGGCTGGGGGAATGAAAGCATCCCTTGGATTTGATAACATCATCCCCATTTGCAGGTCTGATCAGGAAGGAGGATAGATGGACCATTAAGGTCAGCCCTGGGCCTTTGATCCTACAAGGCCAGCCCAGGCCTGAAATATATAACCAGAAACCTGGGCTCAACCATGGGCCCATGCCTGACATACACTGTAAGTGTTTCGTGGTGTCTTCTCCACAGTGTGATGCTAATGCCAGACTCTCTGGTTCCTTTTTGTGTGCCTCGTTCCTCCTTCTTGGTCCTGTCTTTGAGGGTCCTACAATAAGCTCAGTACCCACTATTCCCTTTTTTTCTTGGAGCAGCCACACCATCAGACTAGATGTCTGACGTCAGGTTGTACTTGTCTGTCTCTCTGTCCATGTGCCTGTCTTGTTCCCATACTACCTTCTTGGCAGAATGCCCTGTGGGAAATTAAACATTGCTTCTAGATAAAAATTGAGCACTGGAAGGGAAACATCCTCATCTGTACACCATCGGCAATGCTAGGAAATAAGAGTCCAAGGTAACTTTTGTACACTTAAAAAATCTGTCCAGCTTTTAAAAACGATAATGCTCAATGTTGGTGGGATCACGGTGAAAAAGAACCCCTATTCTTGGTGGGAATATAGCTTGGTATAGCCTTTTTGAAAAGGTATCTGGCAGGACATATCAAAACCCTTAAAAGAAGCTCCCAGCCTTTGACCCACTAGCTTTACTTCCAGGAATTTATGCTAAGGAAACAATTGGTGACACAGGCAATGATCCTCTACGAGGATATGATTACAGCACTATTTATAATAGCTAAAGCAGGATAGTGATCTGATTGTATACAATAAGAGAATGGTCACATAAATCAGGGTATGCCATACAATAAAACAGCTTCAAGCCATATTTTGACATTATTTAGTGACATTAGAAAATCTTTATTAAGTGATTTAAAAAGAGACTATTAGCTGTTGTTGCTGTTGTTGGGTGCTGTCAAATCAGGTCTGACTCATAGCAACCCTACATATAACAGAACAAAACACTCCCCAACACTGTGCCCTGCTGGGCACTATGTCAGTGCTTCTCTGCTATTCATAGGGTTTTCCATCGCTGATTGTTTCAGGATTGCTTCAGGAGTGGATTGCCAAGTCTTTCTCCCGTTTTTTGCCCTGCTGGGGACTGAACCCAGGGCGTCAGAGAATGCAATGCTCTACCAACTGAGCTAAACCCCAGCCCAGACTATTAACTATGTATCTAGCATTATGCCCTAAAAAAAGTGAGGAGGCATACACTGTTAACAGTGATTATCAGTGGTGTAAATTATGCATGAGTTTATTGATTTTTTTCTCTATTTTTGGTATTTTTCAATATTCTATAAAACCACCTGCAATTTTGATTATCAAAATGTAGAAAGGTTAACTTTCTTCTGAATGGTTAGCTTGCCTCTTAGTAGAAGTGCCTTTCATCCTATACCAACTCCATGATGGTGGTATGGAAGCTAGAGAGGGCCTGCCTCATCCAGGCTCACATTGTTGGCCTGCGCAGGCAGTGCCATCCACAGCATGGCAGGCATGACCTGACCAGTGCACCAGACGTTCCATCACTCAAGTGAGTCGCCACAGAAGGGAGTCAAGCTGAGGATATTGCTACACACTGTACTTGAACTATCAGCTACACTGTGACGTGCTGCCAAGCCTTTTAGCCTTATCTTCCTAAACTGTTATGCTTTCACTGCCCAGGGAGGGTCACAGGAACTGACTGGGACTGTCTGGCTCCTTTTGATGACACTGTGGGCCAGCAAATGAAAACTGATGCAAGCCTTCTGGTTAGATACAAATGAGACCAACATATGTTCCTTCCATGCTAAAGGCGAAGCTGTGGTTGTTGGTGCTGCAGTTGAGCCTTGATGAGGGGGCCTGGCAAGACCTCAGGGTGAAAAATGTCCTGGGATGTTCAACTCCGAGACACCTACCTGGACCAACAGTTGCAGAAAACACTCTATGGTTCATCTGCTAGAATTGTAGTTATAAAGTTATTTCCTCCTGTCTCAACCTCAATCATTTGTTTTCTTTGGCCTCATTAGTGGGAAAAGAGGTTGAGAATTCCTTATTGGAGGTTTAAGAGCCAAGAGTGAAATCAACCATTTTTTAGTTGGCATGTTTTATTTTGGATTTTTATGGGGTGAGATTTTTTTTATTACCTGTTGTCATTTTTATTAGTAACCTGTAGCCAGACACCTCTGTAGTATAGAGCAAATTTAAGATTATATAGTCATGAACCATTATCATCATCCCTGTGCATCTTTTATCCCACTTATATGTTGTATGAATTGCATAAAAGCTAAAATATAATGTGCTTTGTGTCTGTTAGAGAATCATTTATTTGTATACAGACCTTCTATTGCTACAAGCATCATTGCAGTATATAAAAATGTGCTGAAATATCATTGATAGTAATGTTTATGATGTGTCTCTGAAGTACAAATAAAAGGCATAATTCTTTTTATAGTTGAAAAAGTCATAGAAGTACTATGGAATGTGCATTTTAAAATTGTTATACTAACTCAAACATAGTGGTAATAGATTTTAAATTGTGGTCATTTTATAGCGCATAAATATTGCTATGACTAAAACACAAACAAATGAAATTCTGTTGTTTTAAATTACAGTTGATACTATGTCAATGGACATGGGGATTAAAGAGTAACTTTTCAAAATAGTTATGAATACCCTTCATTCCAGCCATACCCCCTGATAATTTCAGCCATGTACTTCTGGCCAAGAACCACTTAGATATCTGAGGCTGTGAAAAAACATTCAGAACCAACATTGTATCCCTAGACTGTGTTCCCAGCTATGCCTTTAGCCAAAGGTTACAGATGGGAAAGGAAGCTAGAGGTGTTTCCTATGAATAAAAGGCATTTTTTAAAAAACCTTTGAAGGACTTTTTAGTTGACCTGTGGTAACCACAGGCCAAGGGGATGGATTAGTCCAGCCCTCTGACTGTGGGATGTTCTCTTGCACCTCTAGATTGTTCATGGTCACACTCAGGTTCTTCGGCTGGGTCACAGTTCAGGAGTCGTTGCCAGGCCTTGCCTACCAGGACGTTACCTAAGGGGGAAGGGATAGGACCTACTGAGAAAGTGAGACTCTCCTTGCCAGCACAGTACTAAGGGGGACTACACTCTGGAAGGGAGGTGACAGTTGCCCTGGGACTCAAGACAGAGTCAAGAGGGAGTATGTATGAAACTAGTAACAGAGTAACTTCTCCCTCTGTGGGTGATTCTTGCTGCTTATATTACAGAGATTTTTACATCTATTCTATCTCGTCAAATCTACTTTAAGCTCTTCGAAGTCAAGCACCTTAGCAAATTCCTTTTTGTCCTGATCATTCTAGGGGCTTGCTGGATTAAGAAAAATGTTTTTAAGAATAATCATGCTCTTTGAATTTAATTTTTTCTCTTATATGAATTCCATCTGCTATATGAATACACCAGACAGAACACTGGAGGCAGAATTGCAGAGTCTGCTGGAATTGACAATGTGTTGAGTCTTATTGAGTCTGTCTGCTGCTGTATTCCTCTGTTCCCTTGCAAATGTGGTCGGCATCTAAAGGAAACTCGTAAATCAGTGGTTAAGAAGATTGCTAATGCTAGGCCGAGTCTGTCGAGAAGTTTGGCAGTGCATAGAAAAACAGAGCAAGACATGCTGTCCCAGAGACAGCACGGTGGCAACAGGAGTCCTGGGTTTGGGGTCTGGGGATTGGGATTTGAACTTTGGCCTTGCCACTTACAGGCAGGGTATCCTCAAGCAAACCTCACCCCATACTCCATGTTCTCACAGTGTCCAATGGAAATTTTAATAGTATCTGTTTGTAGGCTTACTGGGTGGTTTAAATGAGATCCATTAATTTGTTGACTAGGTATACATTGAATACCTTTGGGCTTTAGACATTGGAGATATAGCAAAAAGGGCAAAGAATCCTGTCCTCAGGGAATTTATATTCTAGAAATATAATACACACAATGGTATTCTATACATGTTTAATCGATTTCGTCTGAGGCTATCTGATGAAGCTCACATAAAGGGTTTTTTCTGTATGCTTCCATAGGGGTTTATATTACCAGGGCTTCAAACCAGCAAAAAATGAGTTCAAGTTCAGGTGTGGGTTTGGGTTTAAAAATTTAATCCTATGTGTGGATAGTTGAATAGAATGTTTTTTCCATGTTTTTTTTTTTAAATCTTTAAATAGCTAAAATAAAAAATTAAATTTAAAAATTAAAAAGTAAACAAATAAAAATTAAAAGCTGAACCCAACCCCAATTTTCACTGAGTTCTGTTCAGAAAAAAATTTTTTTTAATGCTCAGAGCAGAGCAGGTTCAGGGTTGGGTTCCAATTTGGTTTGAAGCCCTGCTATCTACACATAGGATTTAAACTTATGCACCAGTATTTTTACATGTTTACACTACAAAAAAATGCTTGAACTAGAACAGGTTCGGAATTTGGATTCAGGGTCAGGTGTGAAGCCCTAGTAACAGGTAATTAGGGCCATTATTGACTCTCAGGTCTAATTGGTATAACCCTAGGGAAGTCCCATTAACTAGGACATTTATGTATTCTTGCTAAATCTCAGTCTGCTTAGAAAGTCTGATCCCCCTGCGTTGGATTTCTGTCATTTTCACCTCCATAAAGTGCTCAGTCTAAACAATCCAGTGATCAGCTAAGATCCAGGAGCTGCAGGTGCTATTGTGGTTGCTTGGATTCCACATCTTAGCTGTCAGTGGTTGCACTATCTGTGACTTAATGTGATTTCATGGAGTTGCTAAGGTGTTTGTGTAATTTGTGGAAATAAGTCAGAGGGCCAGCATAGCTAGTTAAAATCCACAAACCATATTTTAGTGAGTAATTTCAACCTTTCCTCTCCAACCCATCAAAGAACAAAATGGACAAATTTAAGGTTTCTCTTCCTCCTCCACTTCTTTTCTTCTCCTTCTTTTCTTTCTTTCTTTCTTTTTTTTTTTTTTTCTGTCTTCCCATGGGGGCTTTTTCTTTGAGTATCAGAATGTCCAAAAGGAGGAAGGGCAGGCTTAGGCAGCATACCTCCAAGGACCTGTGCACTGCCCGTAATTGCATGCCATCTCCTGAGAGGTATGTGTCCATACCACCACCACCCCCTATCACGTTTCTAATGCAGTCCTTCGGATCGCCAATGGCACACAGCCCATTTAGTTAAAAATGTAAACAGGAAATTGTTTTCTGGCTGAGTGGCCTTCGTGGCCCAGAAAAATGGTCATTTCTGCTGAGGCATAACTTTAAAAATGCAGCAGTGAGAGCCAAAGGCCGGTTATGAGTGAGCCCTGTGTGAGAACAGGCTGTTAGGACACCAGGGTAAGGGCTCACGTCCGTGCGTCCAGGATGTTGTTCACCAATGGCCAATTGTACGATGGGCGTGACTGAAAAGATCCTATCGCCTAGAAAGCAGTTGTTCTACGTGGCAAAGAGAGATGTTTGTGCTCCAAGGAATTACAGGGCAGGCATTCCTTGGAAGATCTGGAGGTCTGCTGTGGAGAACTGTGACTTGGCACTGGCAACACGTCCCTGGGTTTCAGTGCTCCTGCGTTCTGCTCCAGCGCCCCATCATCTGGCCTCCCATGAACCTCCTGTGCTCCCACTGTGGTTTCCCTGTGTGCTGATAAGTTTTCTGGTTGTTATGTCTTGCAGCCCCCCGAATCCAAGCCCAACTTCACCCCTCTCGCCATCTTGGCCCATGTTCTCGGCGCCATCCAGCCCTATGCCCACCTCATCCACGTCCAGCGACTCATCCCCCGTCAGGTCTGTTGCAGGGTTTGTTTGATTTTCTGTTGCTGCTGTTGTTCTCTCATTGGCTTGGTCCTCTCTTCATGCAGTGTTCAGCCTCCTCGTCAACTTTGTTCCCTGCCATCCAAACCTGCACTTGCTTTTTGACAGGCCAGAAGAAGCGGTTCTTGAAGACTCCAGGTAAAACCATGGATGATGACCAATCTGTTCCTGTTTATCCAAAGCTGGTCAGGAACAACCGGGGCCTCCTCTGCTCTCCTGTGGTTCTTTCCTGAGAGATCAAAGCCAGGAGGAACCATTTGCATGACCCTGCATGGCATATGTCAAACCCTTTCTAACCGTAACCCAAGTTTCTGAATTAATCCCTGGTAGCTGCAGTTGGGAGACAGGCACCTGCCGAATAAGGCTCCTGTTCTGATGACTCTGAATAGTTTTGGCTGTCTGTGCTTTGCTATAAGATAATATTTAAGGGAACAGTGTTGAGACATGGGCCGGCCCTTTCTTCTCTCATTTTTGTCAGGTAGCATCAGGAAACATTTATTTGTGTGACGGAGCCACCGACCCTGAGCTCTGACACCTAGTCACTGAGACCAGACTCACTAGGTGAGAGATGAATCCAACATAGAATAATAGATTGAGACATGAAGCAGTTTCTCTTTAAATTGCTCGTGGCTTTTGCCTCTCTGCCTTGCATATACTCCAGGAATCCTCTGGGCTCTGTATGTCATGATCCCTGAGCACTCATGGGAATGGGCACCACCTCTTTTTGAGGGTGAGTGGCTTGACTTAGTTCCTGTCCCCAAGGGCCATGCTGTAGTTTTCCCTGTCTTAGTGACTTCTATAATTAAGTGCCACAATTCTTTGCTCTTGAGCTCTTTGTAGAAAAGCAGCTCTTCAAATTCAGGAAAATAATTAATAAAGATCCTGCAGAACCATTCTGCTGTGTAGACCTCGAGTTTGGGTGTCTTTCAAACTTAGTCTCTGTGTTCAGAGAAGCAAAATGTAGAGCCCAATTATAAGCATCATAAGCATTTTGGGCTTTGGCAGGAATTCCTTATCCATCTTTTTCTATTAAGAAGTGGGTCCAGCAGAGGGGCTTAAATAATTGATAAAGCTGACTCTTACTTTTTGAAAAAGAAAATCCCCACGCTATTTATATATACAGATACATACATTACTTTATTCCCCTCCAAGTGTTTACACATCTATCATTTTCTTCTATCCTCATGGGATAATGAGAAGAGAAATGGCCTGAACCCTACTGGAGAAAAAGAAAACTAAGGCACACAGAAGTGACATGGTCACTTAACTAAATGAGAGCCCATGGTGAATTCAGGTGTCCTCCTCAGCCTAGCACTCACTCTCCAAATACATGGGTAACCCAGCTTAAGTTTCTAGGCAACTCCCAGCCCCATATCACCTGGCTGTTCCTGTAGGTTAGATCTAGTTTCCCACTGGTGTTGTCCTGAATGATGGGAAAGATGGCTCTTCAGTATATTCTTTTTTCCATCACCAAATAAATTAGGTAAAAATTCAGATCCTACTCTTCTGACATTTAAGCTATTTCCTAATTATTGCTTAGACAATTTCTAGGCACTTTGAGAGACATTTACTTTCTAGGATACCAGAAGTGGTATGAATTATTCTAATTAGATCATTCATTGCCCCATGAAGACCTAGACTAGAGCAAATTACCATGACCAGAGACAGTCATCTTCAGGTCATTCATATTCATTAAAAGGGGATAGAATCTTCAAAACGTTTGCCCCTTGGACAAAGTGGGATAAGGGACTCAGGACACTGGAGCCATTCAGAAAGAAAAAAGAAAAGAAAATAGATGAGAACAAAAAATATTTCATAAAGAAACAAAACAAAACATTCTCTGCTTTGAAGATACTCACTTTTTTGTGTCCCTGAACAGTCGAAGCTCTGTTGCTTCTCAAATATCTCCACCTCTGCACTCCTTTCCAGCTCCCCAAATATTTACAGGTGTTTTTCTTTTTTGTTTTGTTTGCTTTTTAAAAAGTTTTAGTTACTCCTTTTCACTTCCCAAAATATTTCCAGATTGGCAGAGGATAGTGACAATAGACTTTGATTCCCTAGGTGCATTGGGGGTTATGGTTACTCAGTACTGCCCTCTCTGGCCATTTCTAGAATAGCAACATTTGGAGGATGCTGTTCCACAGCCCTTTAGAAAGCTGCCATTTAGAAAGAGGCAAGGCAGAACAAGCCTTGAAATGGGATGTCACTGAGCTAAATGTGTGTGCCAAGCTAAGTACAGATAAGGATACTACTAGAGAGGTAGCTCACCAGAAGAACAGAGAAGGTTACTGTCCCACAACTGCTATTGCAGGGTACAGCCAAGAGGTGGGGGCATACACCCATTATTCAGGTCCAGTGGGGTCTTTCCCCAAATCTACTAGCCGAACATGAAGGTTTGGATTATCCTGCCTAAGCAGGGCTTTTAAAAATAAATTCTGAGTGAGACCTAAGTAATGGCCCCATGAACTTCTGCATGATGTCTGCTTTGGAAATGGCTTCCTCCCCCCTGTTCAAACCATTGTTTGAGCTTGTCAGTTCAAGCTCAGGAAAGATGATGCCTTTTGCAGCACAGAAGAGCAAAGGCACTGGAGGCACATTCCCTTCACGTTTCCCTTTTCTTTCACTTGCCCACCCACCTCCTCAGAAGCCCTCAGCCTCCTATCCTTAACTTGAATTTGCACGTGGGCCTTAGGAAACTGTGCCTCACTGATTGAGCTACTGCACCCTGCTGGTCTAGCTGGCCCCACCTCCCACAGTGCACAGGACGGAGAGTGGGCTGTCATTCTGCAAGCTTGCAAGGGCATTTGAGGGAACCTCCTCTGAGTGCTTTCCTGGCCTTATGCCATGTTCAGAGGCGAAAATTAAAAGTGAGCTAGCAGAAGGATCCAAAGTTGTTCATGCCCTTAACAGCTCAGCCGAGGGCCAAAAGGTGCTGTGACAGGAGCAGCTGAAGCCACCCCAGGCTTTCTGTGTCTAGGGTGAGGTGCCTCATGGAGGGTAAGGAGCCAAAGAACCAGAGATGCCTCGTAGGGGTTTTAATTTTTTTTCAATCAGAGCCAAAGCCTACAAATGCAGACTTTCTGCCAACAGGATCTGTCTGTTTTGGTAGGAACCTACCTAACGCAAACTCCTCAAGGCTTTGGACAAGGAGTTGTAGGACACTGGACTTGCTGGAATGACAACCTTGTAGAGAGATAAGACTTTCTCCTTGTTAAGGTTGCCAGATTTAGCAAATAAAATAAAAATATGGCTTTCTCAGCTAAATTTGAATTGTAGATAATTTCTTATATCCATATACACATGCATACACATACACACAAACATACATACATCCTAAAGGGACATAGGTATACTAAACATAGGTATACTAAAAAAAGAATTCATTGTTTATCTGAAATTCAGATTTAACTAGATGTCCCATACGTTTTCTGGCAACCCTACACCTGGGGAACAGGAGTAGCCCCTTTTAAAAGCACCCATTTTAGGGCTGGAGATGTAGTTTAGGGATGAGCAGTTGCCTAACATGTGCAAGCTCCTAGGTTGATCCCCAGGACTGCAAATTTTAAAAATACATAAATAAACACAGCTCTCCTGTGTCCCTCCTATTTTTGTGCACATCCTAAGGGAGTAGGAAAAGGATCCTCCCACAGACTATGGGTCACCTGTTGAGAGAAAAGGCCCTTTCCTAACCTTTTATTTTCAATGTAGTATTTTCTTGTCACTTTATTACTTAATTCCAAAAATGTAATAGTGGTAGAAAGTTATTCCTTTCGAATAAAAATCTTGGGAACCAGAAACTATTCCCTCTGCTTTCTTTCTGCCAAATGCCCCGGCCATTTTCCCTTGATTGCCCCTGTTCTGTCCCATTACCTTTATTTAATTAGGTTAATAAGTAACCTGTACCAAAATCCAGCCAGAGGCACCAGGCCTTTCCTGGTCTCTTTGCACTTTACCCATCTGTTCTGCCCTGTCCTCAAGAGGCAGTAATGCTGCACAGAGCCTGGTCTGTAAGACTGACTCCTGGGGGTGAATTCTTCCACCTGCAAGGTCATGCCAGGCTCCATTCCCTGAGTGTAGTTTCTTTGGGTGTTTCAGCACTGTTCACAGCCAGGTGACTCCTCCTATCTGCTCTTCATCCCCCAAAAAAGAGAAAAGGAAAAGGGAAGGAAGGATGGAAGGAAGGAAGAAAAGACTTTTTATTCCTCTGGAAAGTTGCACAGAGAATGTTTGGCCCTTGCTAGCTAACATGCAGATTTGGGCCAGTTAAACCACCGAACATGTCCCTTGTGCTGAACCTTATTTAACGACTAAACAGGAAGAATTGTTTTCTAGTTGGAGTTGATGAATGCTAAAGGCTTTGCTCCTTTCTTCCCAGAGGCTCCACATCATTTTCTTCCACTTTCCCAGTTTTTTCCCATCTGGCCGTCATCCCTTGGCTGCCAGAACAGCAAAGAGAGCAACAGTAAACTGTTGTTTCCCTGGCAACAAATTCTGGATAACCATTGCCTGTGATCACTCTGTTGTGCGAAAGCCTCTTCGAGTGATGTTGTCTTCAGTTTTCATGGAACTAAGACTGGAAGATTCAGATGTTGGCCCTGGTTTAGGCTTTGATCTACCCATGGACCTTCTCTCCCAAAGAGAAGTTCTGCTTGATAACCCCAACATTTCCAGAACAACCCAAGATGCTCTGCCCCATCAAACTCTGACCTTACTTGAGACCAGGCTGTTCCTCAGCTGCATCTCATTCAGCCACTAGAAATCCGCACACATTGGGAGCCTTAGCATTGCTGGCTCCCTGAGAGCCTCCATTAGTCAAGTGAAGATGAAGCAAATAACATATATCCCTTGAATAGTTTTTTAACCTGGAGAACATCTTTGCCCCTCCCTTTTTTAAAAAATTCCTCCTCTGAGCCCTTAAGTGTACTTACTCACATGACTCGGAGGAAAAAGATCACTTATGAAAAATAAGGAGCCAATTATGACAAATAAATGTTATTCTGACCCTTGAGAAGTCTCTAGACTATTTGGAACTAGTTGATATCGAAGCCAAAATTGACAGAAAGTAGTAGGGTTTATCTGCTCTTACAAATTATTCTCTAGAACACAAGGTTAGCACATTGTGGCCTGTCAAATCCAGCCTCTATTTTTGGTAAATAAAGTTTTATTAGAACATAGCCATCCACATTTATTTACACACTGCCTGGGGCCTCTTTTGTGCTGCAGTGCAGCATTGAGTAGTTACAACAGGGCCCATGTTGGCGTTGGAGGGTGACATCCACCCGGTTTTTTTTTTTTTTTTTTTTTTTTTTTTTTTTCATTCTGATACCTATGATTGTATCTGCAAATCAGTAAGACCCAGACAGCTGAAGTTTTTAAATCCTCCCCAGGTGATTCTGGTGCACAGAGAGTGGCTTGTCAACTCTCACTGGGTAAGAGAAGGACACAAAAAGCTTTCTGTCCCCTCTCCCTTGTCTCTGCCCACTCCACACATGGTTGTATATGTGTGCTCACGCACACACGTGTAACTGTGCACACAGCCCTTCTCCATTTCCGGCCCTACCCTGGGGGCCAGCGAGTTCCAGCTCTGGAATGCTGCCCTACCAGCAAGACCCGGCCCAGTGAGAAATAAGCTACATCTGGGAGAGCTCATGTCTGCCCACGGCCTGGGGCCAAAGCTGGGCTTTGCTGGAATTTCTCCTTGACTCGCTGGGCCCTGCCAGCTTCCCTGAGTCCGGTGGGATCGTTCTCCAGAGCAGCTTGGAAGTTCCTTTCTGCCCTTGCCCCCCAAGGTACTCCTGCTACCCTCACATTCAGCTGTTGTGACTCCCAGGTAAAGTTCTAACGTGGCACAAGGTGACCCCCGCAGAAGTACGATTTCTTGATGCTTATGACTTTTCTCTATTTCTTGTTTTTCTCCTGTGGCCTTTGCAACTTTCCCACCTCTTATTTTGCCATCTGGCTGCCTTATCAAGCTCTTCCCACAAGAGAGGACTAGGTAGCTCGCAGGGGAAGGGAAGAAGAGAGATGAAACGTCTGGGGCTTTCTGGAGTTGAGAAAAAAACTATTAAATCAACTCCTGTTTCCACACAGCACGCCATTCCGGAAGGCAAAGGCCTTGTACGCCTGCAAAGCTGAGCATGACTCGGAACTCTCATTCACTGCAGGCACGGTCTTCGATAACGGTGAGTCTCCCATCCCCTCACAAAAAATCCAACGGAAGTAAGTGAATAAATGACTGGCATCCTCCAAGTTCCTATCAAGGGAAAAATCTCAGTAGAATGGGTAAGACCCAAAAAAAAAAAAAAAAAAAAACCAAAAAAAAAACAAGTGTATGTGTGCGTATGTCTTTTCCCCAAATAGGAGAACAGTAGCAAGACTTCTGGAGGCATTACCAAGAGGAAGCAAGTGTAATCGGCAGCTCCCTGAGTTGTTAGGAACCTTAAATATGATCGTGCCTGCAAAGGCCTCAGCACAGAGCCCAGTGGCAATGTGCAGAGTCTGGGGGCTGGACAGATGGTTAATGAGAGCAGAGAATGTGCTGGGCTGCAGCTGGCAGAAGCACAGTGGGGAGCTCGAGGCACCCACTCTGCACCTTCTTCCTCTTGGGATTGGAGGATGCACCATCCTCAGCAGGCTTGGCAGGCCCCATACATGACAGGATATGTGGTGTGCTCTGGGCCAGTGATCCTCCTTGGGTTCCCCTTAACTTTGGGAAACATAGACTCCCCGCCTCCCTGCACACCACTTGCTGTCCTGCTCTGGTATCCTGGGGCACAGATGGATTTGTGTCACTCCATAAAACTGGGATCTAGTACTTGCTTAAGTCACTGTTTCCTTGTGTCTTTTTTATTTGTTTTCCTCCCTAAAAGCATTTAAAGTGAGATTTAAAGTGAGAAATTAAAGTGTCACAATTTGTCATCATTTTCTATTTGCCTAAGAGAAAAAACATAATGCCATCGGAAAAGCCCAAGATTCTGTGACCATGGAGTTTTCCCCTCAGTGAAGTTCTCCTTTGGGCTTAACCCTGGGCAAAAGGGTCAGTTCTCTTTTCCTCTAATGAGGCAGCAAAGGCAACTGCCTGGCTTCAGAAACTGAACGTTTTCTCAGGCTGCTCCCTGGCCTCAGGCAGGGTCAGGGCAAAGGAACCTGGGCAAAGGTCTGGGGCTGTCCTGGCAGGCAGTCTGCCTTGGTCCAGACCCTGTTCTTCCTGTGTGGCTGTGAGGCAGCAGGAGGAGCCCAGGAAACCAAGGCACCACACAGCATGGCACCACCTATGCCCTAGAGCCAGTCCATAGCACACATCCCAGCTTGATCACTTGCTCTTGTGTGACCTCAGGCAGTGACTTAACCTCTCTGCTACCTAGTTCTCCATCGCAGAAGATCACACTCCCTACCTTCTAGGGCATTGTGAGAGGAACTCCTGATAATACATATCACATGTTTAAAATGGTACTTAACATGTATTAAGCATTCAGTATGTCATTATCATTATTATTGATAGCATCACTCTATCTTAGAAAGTCCCTGACACTTACAGTTCACAGGACAATTTTCCTTTTTAGCTAATGTGGCGCAAACCTGGCTTTTAACTGGGCAGTAGCACTGTGCCTTGACTCCCTGGCCACAGCTGTATCTGGAAGGACCTCACAATCTAACCAGAGCAAAAGTGGCCTCCTGGAGACCAGTCCTAACTGCAGCCACCCTGTGTGCCCAGCCCCTGCATTCTGCATAACCGAGACATGAATCAAGCAGAGTGGGACACACAGACCAGAACACAGGGAGAGCCTCAGGTCTCACTCAACCCTGGGCCCTCAGGGCCAGCAGGAGTGCGGGGAACCTGGAGCTGCGTGTGGCCTGCTGGGCCCATGTCCCCCTATATGGTTCTCAAAACCAAAATCACTGTCCTTAAACCTTTGCTCTGTTTTTTTTCTTTGTTTAATTAGCATTTTAATTGTACATATTTTGGGGGTACAGGGTGATAATGCAGTTCATATACCCAGTGTGCATTTATCAAATCAGAATTGTTGTCACTTCCATCTCTTTAAACATTTAATGAAAAATTTTTGATTTACATGTAACCATAGTTGGACACATTTTGAGATACAGTGTTGGGTTTTTTTGTTTGTTTTATTTTGGTGGTTTTATTTTTTTTTTATCTCATACAATCTAAACCTTTGCTCGATTAACTTTCATCTACTTTACAAATCAGAGGGCATGAACAGCCAGCCCAGCTGCCTCTTCTGTCAGCAGCTGGCACATTCAGGCCCCAGCAGACCAACAAGTGCAGTGGGTATGCTGAAGGCTGTCCAAAACTATGTCACTGGTGAGTGTCCCCCACACAGACCCAGATGGGGAGTCACAGCCCAGCCATCTCACAACACAGCTGTCACGACAAACTTGAATGGCTGCGTTGCTCAGGCTTCCGTGCCCTGCTGTCAGCACGGAGGGGGCCCCCACCCGCAAGTGAGCAGGATGGGAGAGCCTCACACTTACAGTGAATCCAGGGCTTAATGCTCTATCCTCTAAGACCCAATTCACTGCTCACATAGGCAATGGATCACCCTGTTCCCGTCCACTACTTACTCTGCCCATGCAGAGGACCCCTAATGGGGTGTGTATATGACTATATGTCCTGTTTGGGGTTTGTTTTGCTTTGTGATACTTTGCATTGAACCCAGAGCCATGTGCATGATAGACAAGCACTCCATCTCTGAGCTGCATCCCCTACCCCTCCTGTTTTTTTATTTGAACCAGGGTCTTGCTAGGTTGTGCAGGCTACCTCTGGCCTCGAATCTGCAATGTTCCTGCCTCCACCTCCCTAATTGCTTAGATTACAGGCATGCACCATGGTGCCCAACTGCATGTCCAGTTTATGACTTTTTTAATTGAATGCAACCTTCTTCCATTTTTTAAACAGATTTATTGACATTTCCACATACTATATAATTTACCCATTTAAACTATACTGTATAATGCAGTGGTTTTTGATGTACTCACAGCTGTGTAGCCATCACCACATCTAATTCCAGGATATTTTTACCTTTGCCCAAAGAAACTCCATGGCCTTTGGCAATCATGCCGCATTTACCCCTAATTCTCCTCCACCCAGTCCAGAGGAACTACTAATCTACTTTCTATCTGTATAGATTTACATACTCTTAACATCTTATAC
>VMDO01000003.1:613377-660861 GCA_007922755.1 Pedetes capensis
GGATTTAGCTCAGTTGGTAGAGCGCTGCGCTGCAGTCTCTGAGGTCCCGAGTTCAATTCCCAGCGCCGCAAAAATGGGAGAAGGACCTGGCAATCCACTCCCAAGGCAATCCCGAAACAGTCTGCCATTGAAAACCCTATGAGGGTCGCTATGAGTCGGATACCGACTCGACGGCACCTAACAACAACAACAACAACATCTTATACAAATAGAATTATATAGTATGTGATCTTTGTAATGAAATTTCTTCACTTATATAACTTTCTCAAGCTTGATCCATGTTGTATCTTGAATCAAAACTTCATTCATTTTTATGGCTGAATAATATTCCATTGTATGGATATACCACATTTTATTTAAACATTCATCAGTGGACGGACATTTTGATTATTCCCACATTTTGGCTATTATGATTATTGCTGCTCACATTCATGTGCAAGTTTTTTGAGGATATATATTTTCAGTTCTCATAGAGATATTCCTAGGAGTGGAATTGCTGGGTCATTTAGTAACCCTATGTTTTACTGTTTGAAGAAATGGCAAACTGTTTTTACACAGAGGATGTATAATTTTACATTCCCATTATCTTTCATTTTTAAGTATCCTTTTTGGAATAGCTTAAGTAGTTAACAAATAAACAACAACAATAACAAAAAGTCAGGAAAACATACCTAGGGGACTTTTAATTGCCAAGTCTGTCCCTTCTCAGCAGGGTGCTCTGCCTAGCAGATTCTAAGCCTGCTCCCACCCTGCCACTTGGTAGTCATCAGAAATCCTATAAAGAAAAACGAGAGTAGGAAAGAGATTTGGTTGAACAAATCAGAGGCTCACCCAAGCCTTCCTGTGATCTCTAGGAGTCATGGTGGAGTTCACTGACCCTAGTTTGTTTTTAACCAGCGATGTCAGTGACCTTTCAAATTCCCTGAAGAGCAGGGCCAAATTAAACCTGAAAGAAAATACCTCTTGGTGTTGACTGAGCTTCAGTTGAAGACGGATCTGACAAAATGTTAATCCACTTTTCAGACTGGTTTGGCTGATAATATTTTGTTAGGTCCTTTTCTAGAGGGAAGGGCTACACATATCCTGTTCTTTCCTCCTCTGGCCTCTGTAGCAATCACACTTTATAGGAGAAAAAAATATGAACACATTAGGCAGAGGGGTCTTTTTCCTTGTTCTCTCTCACTTGCGTTTACTGCTGGGGGTATTAGATAAGGGCTGTTTAGCGTAGATGTTTGTAGCTGTCAGATTAAGCCATCAGAGAGATCAGAAGAAAATTTCCTAAGGTCAAGTTTAGATTGTGCATGGGAACACCTTTGTGTGTGCTGTGTGTGTTGTGTTTTGTGTATTTTCTTTTTCAGGGATAAGGAGGAAGAGGGCGGGGCATGTGGAGGCAAAAGTCTGCCATTTGGTAACGATTAATCTCTCAGCCTGGAGATCCAGGGGCCCGCACTGCGGCTCTGGAGCAGCTGCTTTGTCAGCTCTTGGACTTTATGCAGAGGGGGTGGATGTGCAATACTCAGAAATAACTCTAGTGGCAGCCCTTGGCAATCTACTAGGAAACTGTGCACTTCACCAGGAGCGCCTCCGACAGTAACTGGAAAGAGAAATAACTCGTGTTCACAGGAACATTAGTCACCTGGAAGCAACATGATTAGTGATACCTGGAAACATGGGGCAGTCACTAAAACTGGTTCTTGGGATACTTCCATCAAGATTTGTGGTGAGCTAGGGCCAGGCAGGAATGTCCCAAGTGCCTCTGCTCATGGAGAGCGTTGTTGCCAGGAGCCACTGTGCTGCCCAGGAGCAGGATAATGAGAGAGCTCCCTGGGGGAGGCTCAGCCTCCCTTACCACCTGCACTGCCACCCTCACGCCCAGGCCACCCCCACTGCCTACTTGCTCATCTCCACATCTCACAGCCTTGCCGCTTCCACTGTTGCCCCCTCACCTGCTTTGTACACAGCAACTGGAGGGATCTTCAGCAGGTGGGAAATCACATCTTGTGCTCCCCTGCTCCCAGCACCCCAGGGCTGCCATGGCTTGGAGAACTGTTTATGTGGCCCTCCATGACCCACCCCCTGCCCCTCTGACCTCTTCTCACCCTCACTTGACCCACTGTGGCCTCCCAGGCCACCTTTATGTTCTGAAAGAGGGCTGGCAAACTGACCTGCGGTCAGATCCAGACACCTGTTTTTGTAAATAAAGCTTTATTGGAAAACAGCCACCCATGCCTTTCTGTGTACATACCATTGATGGCAATAGCGGGGTTGAGTAGAGGACACATTTGCTCTGGGGTCCTTCGTGAGAAATGTGCAGAGCACTGTTCTGAAATCACACCAAGCTCCTCCATATCTTGGAGACTTTGCACTTGCTCTACCCACCTAGGTTTTAGCATTTTGAGTTCCTCGCCCCTCATCTCAGTCTCCACCCTCATCACTACCGGACACTGTATGCTTATTGACCTCGTTGCTCCCTAAGAGCAGAACCTCGCCTGCTTGCTCTATACACATGTAAGTGTCTAGCACACTGAACAGCACACAGGAGGGTCTCAGCAGATGTTTGTTAAATGAAAAAGGGCATTTTAACTGCCCAGAGGTCTACCCCTCTTCCAGTTAAGATTCCTCCCCGTGAGGGCAGCCAGCCATTAGAGATTTTAGTCACATACTTGCCCCTTGTCCACAGTGAGCTACGGACAGGAGAGAGCGTGGGTTATGTGTACAGGGATATACAGTCTACCCCAGGATATATTTGAGGGAAAGTGGCTGTCAGGAAGCACACCCACGTCAGCAGCAACTTACATTTATTATGTGTTTCCTGGGCTGGAGAGGCGGCCGGGAAGCTCACTGCAATGCCAGGCATTGCATCAGTGGTGCAATTCAGTGTCGGGCACCGGCCCAGTTCAGCCCACCAAGCACTTCCTGGGCATTTTTAGTGTTCAGAGCATTGGGCTGTGCAAAAGCAGGGGAGCTTAAGACCAGAGGTTCTGGGGTCACATGTCATGGGCTCTGAGGTACCTCCATCAGCCACCAGCTGTGTAATTTTGGACAAGATTCTTAACCTTTCTGAGCCTCAAGCTTCTCATAAGTAAAATAAGGATGATAGGAAAACAAACTCCATGATCACTCTGAAGATGAAGGAGGTAATGAAAATAAAGTACTTATTAGCAAAGGGTCTTTCATGTAGTATGTGCTCAACACTTGTATTATGGTTCTTATCCTCAAGAAGAACATGCTCTGAATAGAGGCAGGATATAGTAGGAAATGGATTAGTCTCTGCAGTCAGACAAGCTGGATTCAAACTCTGGTTCTACACTTATGACAATGTACAAATTAATATACCTCTCTGGGCCTTACTTTCTCATCTGTAAAATACAGATGATAATGCTACAGTTGAGAGGATCAAATGAATCGGTATGTCTAAAAGTGAGCACATGGCAGCTCAATAGTCAGCATATCTCTGTGTTGGATTGTATCATAATTTGTGAGGCAGAGGGGGGTTATGGAAGGTTATTAAGCCAGGGAACACTATAACATAAACCAAAATGCAGTAAAAAACTAGATAGAGAAGCATAGCTTCACAGTTGAGCAGCTTAGTAATCAGACCCATAGTGAATGGCTCACTGTGTGGGATGTGCTGCGAGCCTTCTAGAAACCAGGAAGAGGGAGGAAGCAGGTAGAAGTGATTCCATGACACCACTTATAAAGGAGGTGGAGCTTCAGCTAAGCCTTAAAACCAGAGGACAGGAAACAGCCAGTAGGAAGAAGGGGGGCCTGTGGGGCTGTTCCATCAGCTAATGAGAGCTTTCATTTTAATTCTTATTACCACTTTGATTACAAGGCATTTTGACACAGTCATAGTTATTAACATCTGTGAACCAGTTAAAATGTGGGTTTTTGGGCTCCGTTTGCACAGATTCGGTTTTAATTGAGTTGCCTAGGGCCCGCAATCTGCAGCTTTAAAGCATGCAAGGTGACAGGGATGCACTTGATCTGGCACTGAGATTTAACAGACTCTGGCTTGAACACTCCAGGGAGGCAGCCGACTGACCCAAAGGTGGCCTTATCCCTCCCATTCCAGGTGACATACCCCTTGCTTCCAGTTTGAAGGGTCTCCTTTGTCCCCTCTGTTTCTTCTTTTAGACTTACGATGTTTGTAGATGTTACCATCTTGGGACCTGTACTGTTTGAATAGCTGGCCAGGAATAGAGGAATGTCTGAAGGAGGAAAGACTCAGTATAGCCAGTGGGGTGACAACCAAGAGCTGCACTGTAAAGTGGAGAGGACTTTTTTGTTTGCTTGATTTTATTTTGTTGAGTTGGCTAGTTTATTCTTCCTAGGTCATTTATTTTGGAGAATGGGTTTGATTTCTTTATTTTGGTTCTAGACATCTGAGGTTTTCTGAAGCTCCAGTGGGTGTGGAAATGAGGCCCTCACCCAGGTGTTACTAGGAGAGAGTCTGGTGAACTAGTCCATGCCCCTGGTCAAGTGATGCAGCATCTGCCCTGAGCATTCATGATGTGCCTGGTTCTTTGCCGAGTGCGTTAACCACGTTGGCTCCTTTAACCCACACAAAAACCCACTGAAGGGGAGAGATTTTATTGTTACCACTTTGGAGGTACAAAAATGGAAGTGATGTCATCTGGGTGGCCAGGAGGGGGCTGGGGTATTTGGTTGTTACTTCGGGACAGTCTGGGAGCACTCTGGGAGCACGAGAGGCCACGTGGCCTCTCCATGGTATGTGTTCTTCCATGGCTCTCCTCTCTCCTAACTCTTCTCTGTACAGGCTGCCCTGGATCTATAGTCTCCTTGCTACGTTGCCTTTGTTTTTGAAGTCTAGTAGTAGGAAGCTGTGCAAGATTTTAGGAGCTAATAGATGTTTGACCTTGTCTTTTTCTAAGGAAGCATTTGGGATCTATACAAGTTTGACATTAGTCTTCAATAGGCCTCAATTCTCTTTTTTTTTTTTTTTGCTCCCTCCCCATTTGCTTCCTTTGGTTTCTGTTCATGCTTCTTTCCCTACAAACCAAAACTAGAATTATATAGTAGTGTTTATACGGAAATGCTTTTCTAAAACAAGCTCAGGAAGTCACTTAATTAGCCCAGGAAGGAAACAGGGGAAAATTCTTTCTCTCCAAAGAACCTCAGCTAATTGCATTTTTCCTAATACATTAAATGTCCTGCCACACCCCAAAGTGATCTATATAGTGCTGTTCACAAGCTCAAACACCCCTACCTCCTAGTCTCACAATTCCTTCTCTTTTCCTTCCTGCTAGTGACTGTCTTGCAAACTCAGCTGGATTTTCTTTTTTTTTTAATTTTTCTGTTTTACTATATTTTTTACTGTTAATTTTTAACGTACAACTTAATGGATCTTGTGACATTTCCATACATGCATTCCTTTGTACATTGCTCATGTTCATCTCCCCCATTACCCTCTCATGACCCCCTCACCTCTCCCCTCCTTTGCCATCAATGGTCTCCCTTCTACTTGCATGACTTCTTTGTGAGTATATCTATCTTATATGTATATCCCAATTTTGCCATAAGGGCAACATACATGATATTTCCTTTCTGTTCTCCCCTTACCCTTTCTTCCTGCCCCCCTCTCCCTTTTCTTTAATGTTATCTTTCTCTACATGGGCCCCCTCTCCTTTCATGACCTGTATGTTTTAATAATGAATATATATTGAAGACTAGCATCCACTTATGAGAGAAAACATGCTCAGCTGGAGTTTTCTATAATCTTTATAATATCAGGGGTTTCCGTGGAGATGGATTGTGATGTCACAGAAATGGATCTTTATTCTTTGGATATTGAAAAATCAAAAAAGGCAGTCACTTTGAAAGGTACAGTAGAAGGAAGAAGAAGACAGCTTTCAGAGTTGTATTTAGGAAAGGGGAAATTTTTAGAGTACAAGAAAGAAAAATAAGAAAGGATGTGGGTGGAACAGAAGGCAGGCATTCAAAGGCTGTAACGTGAAAGAAAGAAAGCAGGGAATTTGCAAGGAAATCAGAAGCAGAGGGTAAGGATTTAAAGAAAAGTAAAATGTATGATGAAAAGTTAGATATCAGTAAAAATTAGTTCTTGCCAGTCTTCCACGGACTCCACTTTGTACACAGCTGATAATGAGTAGGTTAGTGGGTACATGGATGGGTAGGTGGGTGGAAGGACAGATGGATGGGTGAGTGGATGGATGTGTGGATGGAAGGGTAGATAGATAGATGGAGCAACACAACTCTTGGCCTCTAACCTAAAAAAAAAAAAAAAAGTTTGTTGTTTGTCATTCAAACCAGGATCCTAAAAAAGTCCACAACTCCCCTAAAACTGCATGTAAATTTTTGAGTGCCTGTGTGTATTTCACTTTTTGTTGTGGAAAAAGTTCAGAACAGCCTTCTTCTGAAGGCTTATATCTCACAAAAGGTTAAGAACCTCTGGTTTAAACCAGTCTTACAATTATGTAACATAACAAGGGATAGCACTCATTAAATTCCTACACATACACACCCCACAGCACACATCTACCTCCCACTCTGTCTGTAACGTTGTCTCTTCTCACTCTCTTCCCCTTCCTGTACAGTTCATCCATCTCAAGAGCCTGGTTGGTTGGAGGGAACTCTGAACGGAAAGACTGGCCTCATCCCTGAGAACTACGTTGAGTTCCTCTAACCATGGATCCCTGCAGAGCTGCTGAGCTTGACGCGGTCTCCATGACAACTGCTGATTCCAGTGTTGTGGGCCATTTCTCATCACCACCGAGAAAGCAGGGAGACCGACTCTGTTGCTGCCTCTCAACACAAATGTGTCTGGGACTTCACGCCCCCCTTCTCCATGATCATCTCAGCTGACATGTGGTGACGCTGCAAGAAGCAAAAGTCAATCGGCAGAGGAGGCCATTTGATTTTTGATAACCTAGAGAAAGGCTTGTGAAGCCATTTTCTCATGAGTGCCCTAAATAGGGAGCACTGATTTTGTTTCAACAGTCATCCAAACCCTGACTTTCTGAAAGAGGAAGTGAGATATGAGTAGTCCCCAAGAGCACACAACGTAGCGGAGTTTGACAGGGCAGGGCAAAGAAACTGGCACCAGTCTGGATAGACTGGGCCCACACCTTTTGTTTACAACAAACTCTTTCTCTCCCACCTCCTAATACCAGAGACCCATAATGCTGCAGGCAGCTGGGTCTTTCTGTTTGCACGCAGGATGGAGGGGGTTAAGGCACTGGTTACATAAGATCCAATCTCACCATCTCTAAAGCAGCCTTTGGCTCATCATTAGCAAAAGTCAGTCCAGTCCTCTCATACAAAGGATCACCCTGCTCCCCATCCCCATGTTCTCCCTCTTGAGCTAAGAACTTCTCTGCCACTGAGGGCTGCCATCACCTAGTAACCATGGAAACCCAACCTAATCTAAAACCAAGCCAAAAAAAGTAGCACACTCACTTTGCATCGTACACTTTCCTCCCCCAGTGTTGGTAGCTTTTGAATGGTCTTCCAATGATCTGAAGCAGAGCATCAAAGAATTGGGGTCGTCTGCGGGGGCAGACAAAGTAGAAGCTGGGGACTGTTCCCTTTCTGATGAATTTCAACAGCATCAGGATATATTTGGAGCAAACTCCAATAACCTCTTAAGATTAAATTACATACAGGCTTAAGATTTCTGTTCTTTATACAACTGGTGTTTGCTTTCTAGAGGGCAAGATGCCATCTCCTAATGGGTGACACCATCTGGCTGGTTCCTTCGTGTCCTCCCATTCTCTCATCTATGCCCCTGCCCTTGCTGTTGTCCACTTCTAACCCATCACAAAGCCCTGTAGATTTTCAGGATTATTCTTGGGTTGACCCTATGGCATAGAGTTATGTTTACTGCCACCCAGAAAAAGGGAATTGTTTCTCAGGCTTTCCAAGTTTCAGACTAATATGATGGGCCATTATGATTGAAGAAGACACTCAAAGATTGGGGCATGGAGGCTGGGATGGGTACCATTAAAGGAAGGGAATTTCCTAGTCAAAAGGGTCTGTGGAAGACTGCCTTGGATGGGGAAGTTCTACATGGATGTTTCAAATTCCCTTGGCCTCCAAAGAACAGTCATTAGATCTTCCACACATGAATGTCAGTGCGAGAGGGATTCTGGACAAACTAAACTGTCAAGTTCCCCAGGAGCCCCTTGGATGGCAGCGTTGCTCCAGAGAGCCTTTCTTGCTTCTGGAGTTCTGTTAGGGACCTTGAATGAAGAAGAAAAGAAAAAACTTGAATTGTGTTGAATTACTGTATCTTTTCCTCTTTTTTTTAAAGATAAACTTGTAAATAGAGTGATTTGAAATACTATATGGCAAAGTTTTATATTTGATATTCTTTAAGCTAGTTGCTTCACACACTTAGGCTTTTATTGCTGAGCAAGTGTGTTTCAGAGGAACAGAGAGATGACAAAGTTGAAAAGTCAAGGTCATGGTCCCCTCTCTGGCCTCCCAAACAAGGAAGAGCCTTCTATGTGTTCTCTTTTGGCTCTGGTTAGTGTTGTGGCAAATTGATGATGTTTAGTCTTCTTTATCTGCATGTGTTTCTGAGCATTCCTTGGGCTTTGGATTTGGAATTGGAAAGAGTATCTTCAAGCAATGAGCTTTTGAAAGAATGATAAAGCTCAGGATTTAAACAGTGGTGGCCAGGATGAAAATCTTTCATTTTTTCTTCTCAGGTGTATTTCTTGGCGCCCCAGGATATCAGGACAGAAGATGTGACAATTGCTATATTCCTTATTCCTTACTTTTCTCCGCATCTTCTAAGGCTTTATAAATGAGGCTAAGCTAGTTTGCAAGTTTTGTGTGTGTATAAGTTCTTTAAAAAGAAACCCTGCTGCTTAGTATCTTTAGTACTGCTGCTTCCCTTTCTATAGATATGTTTCTGCTCTTTCCTTTACCTCCGTATTCCCTATGACCCTCAAATAAGAAAAAGACTCAAGAGGGATATAGATTGGGCAGTTACCATTTTAAAGGTGTCTTTAAAGTTAAGAGCAAATCATGACTATGATTCACTATTCACTTTACCAGCTCAAAGATTATACAGCTCTTATCCAAGAGCTCAGCCAGGAGCAAGTAAGGCACTACCCCTGAATCAGAACACAAGAATTAAGCATGGAAAAGACCAAGACAGTACTCAAGAAAGCTATCATTAAAAAAGCCAGGAAGAACAGGAATATACTACTAGGCACCACCCCATTCCCCTTACACTTGGGAACAGCAGGAGGCTGGGAAATGCAGCCTGAGGGGCATCCACATTCATAGGTCATTGTCTTTTCCAAATTGAAAGAGCCTTGCATAATGCTTTTGATGCTTTTGAGACTTTAAATTGTCACCTGTACCATCACTTGTACACACATGGCTTGACTACCTGGAAGCATGGAAGCATGTCCCTCTCTCCTGAACTGGCCGTGGTTCAGAGCTGCTACCAATGGGATTTTTTTTTTTTTTTTTTGCCATACTGGGGTTTGAACCCAGGGCCTCATGCTTGCATGCTCTGGAAGTGCTGAGCCACTGAGCTGCACCCACAGCCCATTTTTTTACTTTTTGAGACAGGGTCTCACTAAGTTACACAGACTGCCTCTGGTCTTGAACTTGCGATCCTCCTGCCTCCACCTCACAAACTGCTGGGATTACAGGTGTGCACCACCATTCCCAGCTTACCAATGGGATCTTTACAGTTGACTTCTTCCCTGCTTCCCTGAGGATATGCAGGGGCCATGACAGAAGGCCACTCCTCTTCTCTTCCCTTTGTCCAGCCAAGCTTCCCTCCTCACCATTAACTACAGAACTGGAGAAACTATTCAGAATATGAGCCAACGAGTAGGGAGGACCTTGAAGACTAGAAATGAATCTTCCTCTCTTCACTGTCCATGCCTCCACTCCTAACTCTTTCTGCTTGAACAGGGAACTTTGGGGCAGATAAGGGGAATGAATTGGCATCAGAGTGGATGTCCATTGACCAGGATCCCAAAGCTTTCCTGAGAGCCTTGAGTTTCATTTGTAAGGCCCTGGGATCAGTCAATCACAGCCTATATCCTCTCAGGGTACTAAGATCCGTCTCTCGCCCCTCCTTCAGGTGCTCACAGAATTCCATAGCTAAACTATGCCATGCCATGAGAAGGTAGCTACTTTGAAATCCCTGCCCCCATGCCAGTAAAATCCTGACTTGTTCAAGACTAATGAATTTGTCTCTAGCATTTCAAAATAAGCATATAAGGATAGGCCATGTACACTATGCCTGCAGCCGTACCACTGTGGTGTCAGATCCCTCAGATCTTGGAAGCTAATTACAATCTGGCCTGGTTAGTACTTGGATGGGAGACTGCCTGGGAACACCAGGTGCTATAGGCTTGGGAGAAGGACCCAGCAACCCACTCCCAAAAAACAGTCAGTCAGTCATTGAAAACCCTATGAATAGCAAAGAAGCATTAACAATACTGTTTTGTCTGTTGCATATAGGGCTGCTATGAGTCAGACACCCACTTGACAGCATCTAACATGTACAGTACAGACTTCATTAGTATCCTGGAAGCGAAGCCAGGTTTTAGTATTTCTACAGCCAATATGTGTTTTCTTATGAGTATTTTTGGACAGAGAAGCAAAGGGAAAATAATGAGCCACAGGTATTGGCTGACGTGATAGCTGGACAAAGCCATGCTAGTGACAACATCGTATCAGGCACTTGCCTAGGAATCCAGTATTGTATGTGCCACACCTATAACTCAAAGGATAGTCCTGTCAACTGAGTTTATCTCCTGGAAATGATAACCCCAGTCACACCAGAAACTCTCTCTTGACTACAAAGGCTCCGAAAGCACCTAGGATCAGGGCATAGGAACACAGAATGCTAAAGATAACATGATCATCTGTTCATGACAATCTGTTGGCACTTTCATCCTTCGGCTTTTGCTTCCCAAAACAAGCCTCGGTCACCAGATTTTATAGACATGGGACTCCCAGGTACGCCAGTGGCCATCATGGCACCCACCACTTGCTCTAGTATGGAATGTTCTGTGAACAGCAATATCACCACGTGAGTAGCCAGCACTGAAGGCACCACAGAACCTCTTTCAAAGGAATGCCCTAGTGTTCTGTTAGGGAGTTATCTGTCATCTCTGGCAAGCTTGACAATAATCAGTTATGTTGACAACCCTGCCCCACATCCTTTTAAAAGTAGCCGGGTGCCCTCTCACACACCCTGTGCTGGTGTTTAAAAAATGGGCCTTGTCATGCTCAGGTGTTTGGCAGTCATGCTGGGTGCTGAACCACTTCTTTGTAATCATAGCATCAAGATGACAAAAGCAGTGACCCTTGCCCAATCCTATAGCCTGCCTGAGATGAGACTCCAACAGGTCATAATTAGCTTTCTTCCCTTTGCCACCCATAGTACTTATGTAACTTACAGAGTCTCCCAAAGCAGACAGAGGCCAGACAGAGAATCCCGATGTCCCTCAGAGTCAGCCCTTGCTGAAGTGTGGTCTTCTGATGGAAGCACTTTTGTTCACTAGAGAAAAAATATCATGTAAAATAACACCAGGACCAGAGAGAAAGGAAGAGAAATCATACTGAGGAACTCTGGAATTTTTTAGAGGGATAAAATACTATTCTTAATGAGGAGGAAAAATTATGACAGAAAATTTTCACAACTAATATTTTTATAAAAGTTTGGCAGGCCATTACAAAATGAAAATATCTTTCAAGGTAGAATGCTTAAGTTTAGAGGGCAAAGACAGAGGAAAATCCTAGACCCATGAAAGGGTAGCAGCTACCTATTGTGTCAACGGTCATATTAACATCATCAGTGAGAACCAGAGTACTGATAACCAAAATGTCTGAGTTACCTGGAGCAGCCACAGAGAGGCTAAGACAGTCTATGCCGTTCTACATCAACCATCTCTATAGAGTCATCCAAATGGACACCTACAGGCAGCTTTCCTGGGATCCAGAAGCCAGGATCAACCTTGTATTTGTGAAAAGATATATCTGATGATTCTAAAGTGTGTGTGTGTGTACATGTGTAGCACATATCTGCTTATGTAGAGGTACAAACTCTCACAAAGAGACCCACGTGAGCTGGCACTTCCTGAGCCTCTACAGCCTTCAAGATTTGGAGGTTGAGAATTACAGGAATAAGAGAGGCTCTTGACTGCCTAGCAAGATCAAAGGTGTAAATTAAGTGCCATTGAAAAGCTGTTCATATTTATCAAATAGTTATCTGAAACTATGTTCCTTATTAACTTATTAAGAGTCATGTTGGAAAACAAGATCAAACCCATAAATGCTTAGTAGCTGATTCTAGGCTAGTGTTCAAAAGCACTCTAAAAGACATTTTGTCCATATTTTGGGAAAGAAACTATTTGCATGTTTAATTTAGACTACCTTTGAGTGTACTGTAAAGTGCTGTGTTACATAATTATCAATAAAGTACTTATAAAATAGCACTTTAATGTTTTCTTTAAAAAATACACTGTTTTAAACTTCGGTATTAAATATTGACTGGTGCATAGAATCAAATTCCATAGTTAAAAAGTAATCTGTGACTAGGATAGAACTTTTTCCCTGTCATTAGAAAAACAGTTTTTCCATGTTCACGCTTTTTTTAAAAACGTGCTTTTGCGTCACTATGTGTATCTATAAAGAAAATACAACTTTGGTTCAGCGGCCTCTGAAACTTGGCTTTCTTACGTTCGGTTGGTTTGTGAGACAATCTCTATGAAATGAGTGGAAGTATGATTTTTGAATTAAATGACTTTTCCATTTGGTGGTGTGCTTGTTTCTTGAGTTTCTGATAGAGTTTTGACTTGAAACATGCTTTAATATTTCTTCAAATCAGCATATGCAGGTTACCATCAAAGATCACAAGTCACAACTCCTAAACTTTTTGGTGACGACCACAGGGCTGATTTCCGATAAGCTCTGAGGAGCTTCATTTTCCATTTAAGAAGAGGTCAAATACTTGAGGACTAGTATACTTGAGGATGGCCTAATTAGGCATGTTGTTGTTGTTGTTAGGTGCCATCGGGTCGGTATCCGACTCATAGCGACCCTCATAGGGTTTTCAGTGGCTGACTGTTTCTGGATTGCCTTGGGAGTGGATTGCCAGGTCCTTCTCCCATTTTTGTGGTGCTGGGAATTGAACTCGGGTCCTCAGAGACTGCAGCGCAGCGCTCTACCCACTGAGCTAAATCCCAGCCCCTAATTAGGCATATTACACAATTAAGTCCCAAAGAGTCATATCCCACATAATATTTCTGACTTTATCTCCTAGAACACACTCTTTTATTCCTAAATTTAATTTTGTAATCAGCTCATCTTTTCTGGAACTTCATAAACACAGTGTGGATTAATCAAAAAACCTCAAAACAAGCAGGCAAATCCATGTTACAGAGTCTTCTCTTTCATCAGACCCCTTCCAGGAACATGGTGAGTTGCAACCTGGGACCCAGAGTTACGGTGAACTCCTAGCTTCAGCTGCCAGCTCAGCGGGCTTGTGG
This sequence comes from Pedetes capensis, assembly GCA_007922755.1. Taxonomy (NCBI): domain Eukaryota; kingdom Metazoa; phylum Chordata; class Mammalia; order Rodentia; family Pedetidae; genus Pedetes; species Pedetes capensis. The sequence goes on from VMDO01000003.1 coordinate 626,886, forward strand.
CATCTCTGAGGGAGGGAGGCCAGGGGACCAGAGCTCTGGGGATTGAGACTGAGGCTTCTCACTTCATGGAGGCATAGGAAGAGAGGCTTTCTGAGTGCCTAGGCCTAAGGAGGCAGCTGTTTGTTTGAATGTGAATGTCACACATGTTGTTGTTAGCTGCCGTCGAGTTGTGGGTCACACGTAGGCAGCCCTTATTGGCCTCATTTGCCACTTTAGGCTGTGGTTTACCCTGAACAGCACTAACAGTACCTGCTATCCTCACCAAGTGCACAGGCTCCTCAGGAAAACCACTTGGGAATGAGGTCAGGCCTTCCGAGTGCGGCACACATATATTGATGCCCTTGTGGACAGAATGAAATAGGTGTGTGTTTGTCTCTTATCTGTGGCTTTGACTTTTTCAACAAACCTCCCTGCCACTTTAACTTTCATGTCTTTGTAATATGAATGCTTTTCATTTTCATTTTGTTTTTAGCAGCCACTCAGAGCAGAGCTCTCACTATGTCACGTCCTGCGGTTGGCTCGGTGTTTTTCACTTTTTAGTTCTGTCTGTATCAGTTGTAAAAGCACCCTGACTAGAAATAGACTTTCAACAGTTGAAATGAGGTGAATGTTAGGCAGTATGTATGAAGAAAGATTTGCTCAGCCCCCAGACATGCTTGCTCTCTTGAGAATTATGTCATGGTTCTAATTTCTTTGCTTGGGTCTTTCTCAACCTCCACTCAGATACCACATATCTCTCCTATCTCAGGGTGTCAGTGTCATTGGCTTGTCCTGATTTTAATAGCACTAAGCTAAGCTGCAGCTAAGTAACTGCTGAGCCAGTTGATGTTGGCTGACTCTGGCCTGCACAGCAGCCAGGGGAAGCTCTAACCAAGGCTGCAGTGCCGGGGATTGGGGGTGAGGTTCCTGGCACGGGAGAGCTTCCCATAGCTATCCTCAGGGAAGGGCATACCCACACAAGGGTGCATTCCCCAGAATACCACCCTGTGGGACACAGCCTGCATCAGGCAGCAGGGAACAGAGCAGGAAGGTTTCCCGTTGAAATGATCAAAACCATACCCCACTGTACTTAGCAACTCCTGTCGCACTATAGGTCTATCGGGGCTCTTATGTAATTGGCCCCAGGAAGCTGGCCACAGCCTCTGTTAGCTAAAATTCAGGTAGCCAAGATGCCTTCCTAATGCCAACCAGCAAGCCCCTGAAGACTCAGATTCATGGGTCCTTTCTTCAGGCACCAAATCATATCTTACCCTCCAGGTTTTATGCTTACACTCACTGTGGCTGCACATCCTTTTTGCATTTTGTGAGAGTAGATTATTAGGAAAATGTTCTTTAAATGATTAATTTGGACATAGGGTAACTGTGACCTTGGAAAAGCACTCCATCTTCTCATGCCCTGGGATTGAGGCCTGCTGGAGCAAGACTTGCTGCCCTCCACTCAGGCACACACCCTGTGCCTTCCCAGCTTCCTCTGCTGTTGCTCTGCGCACAAGAAACCATCTGGATTGCCAGCCAAGGGCCAAAAGACCCTTCACTGTCGTCTGGGTCCCTTATGATCTCTGCACCAAGCTGGTGGCCTGCTCAAGCAAAACAACATCAGAATCACTCCCAGCATCAAAGGTACTCCTTCTGGCAGGGCCACCTGGCTCACGCGTACTCAAGAACCATGAGTTCAAGGCTGGAAGCAGCCTGGGCAACTTAGCAAAACTTTAAATTTGACAAAAGATTGGAGGGGGGCACTGGGGTGCAGTTTAGTGGTAGAGCACTTGCCCAGTATGTGCAATGCCTTAGGTTCAACTCCTCAGTACAGAGGGCACGAGGAGGGCGGGGAGTATTCCTTTCTAAGGACTCATCAAGGAAATTCCACACTGTCCCCTGGGACCAGGTCTGGTATCTAACACTCTCACTAAGGGAACTCTCTGTGTCTGACTGAAGTTTCCCATGGTGAGACTTAAGTCCATTTCCGTTCTGATTTTCCTATTGTGAAGAAAAACCCGCCATCCTCCTTTTAAAGCCATCACTCACCATTTTTTAAAATTTTAATTAGCATACAATATAATGGGTTTCATTATGGCATTTTCATACAGTTATATCGAGTACTTTGCTCTTATTTATCTCCTCTTTATTCCGTCCTCGTTACTCTCTCCCTCCTCCTATTGCCCTCCTCACTCCAAATAGACCCATTTTAGTTTCTAGTATCACATATATATGTTTTTTTTCCCCCAAATGTAGATTTCACATTTGAGAGAGAACATGCGGTATTTGCCTTTCTGAGTCTGGCTTGCTTCACTTAATATGATGTCCAGTTCCATTCCTTTCCTGCAAATGACATAATTTTTGTATTCTTCCTTATGGCTGAATAAAATTCTGTTGTGTAGTATACCACATTTTCCTTATTCATCTGTTGCATGTAGGCTGATTTCACATCTTGGCTATTGTGAGCTGTGCTGCAATGAACATGGAAGTACAGGTGTCTATGATATATTGACTTAGATTCCTTTGGGTATATACTCAGGAGTGAAATAGCTGGATCATCTGGTAGTTCTAATTTTAGTTTTCTGAAGAACTTCCATGTTGGTTTCCATAAAGGCTGTACTAATTTACCGTCCCACCAGAAGTAGGTGAGAGATCCTTTTTCTTTGAACCCTCACCAGCATTTGGTAGCCATTCTAACTGGGGTGAGATGGAATCTCAAAGTAGTTTTGATCTGCATTTGCCTGCAGATCATTTTTATTTCAAATATTTATCAGTCTTTTGTACTTCTTTTGAGAACTGTTATTCATTTCCCATTATTAATTGGATTATTTGTCTTTTGCTGTTAATTTTTTGAATTCTTTATATATCCTATATATTAATCTCCTGTCAAATGTATAGTTGACAAAGATTTTCTCCCATTCTGTGAGCTCTCTCCGTACTCTTTTGATTATTTCCTTTGCAGAATCACCTTCCATTTTTATGCTTCCATTCAGCGATGGCTTCTTGACCACTTTGTGTATGCCAGGTGCTACTAAGGCCAGTAAATGGACGACATGACCTCTGTCCTTACAGAACTCACAGTGGGCCAGGAGAGGTGTTTGCTATGTGGCATTGCCATTCTATCAGCTCTGGCACCAAGCTGAGCAGCACCAGGGAAGAGAGATCCTTTCTACCTAAGAGGTAAAACCCAGAGAGAGCTTCTCAGAAGAGGTGACATTCAAGATGGACCTTGAAAGATGGAGAGCCAGTTAGGCAAATACTGGAGAAGTGTCCCAAGCAGAAGGGTAGCAAGGCCCATGGTGTGAACGTGGGAGGAGGGGAGAAGGTGATCTCAATAGGACTGGCCTGTCAGGAGATAGGTGTTCTGGGGATACGAAAACTATTCGCCCTCACCCACTCCACCTTAGCCTTTGGGCTTCTGCTTTCTCTCGGTGATGACATTCAATACTTTCTCATTAGCTCCCCAACACTGTGTTTTATCAAATCACTAATTCCTCAAGACATATAAATGAAGTACTATAATTACCCACTTCTTATAGATGAGAAAAACTGAGGACCGGTGATGTCACACAAACTAGGAAGAGGTGAACTGAAAATTCCCACATAGCTCTGTCTGTTTTATAGAGTCCATGTTGTGTTGTTGTTAGGTGCTGTCAAATCAGAGCTGACTCATAGCGACCCTATGTACAACAGACGAAATATTCCCTGACACTGTGCTTTGGCCAGCACTATGTCAATGCTTCTCTGCTATTCATAGGATTTTCAATGGCTGATGTTTTTGTGACGGGGTGGGCTGCCAAGTCCTTCTCCCAAGCCTATAGCACCAGGCATTCCCAGGCAGTCCCACATCCAAGTAATAGAGTCCATTTGCTCTTTTAAAACTTCTTTTAAATGTTCTTTATACATATACACATGATTGTATGTAAGCACATATGCATAATCACATCATGTGGGATTCTTTTTAAATTTGGTGGCAGTTTATCTTTCTCTTTTTGAGTTGGCTCTCACATCCCCCACATCAGTCCCCTCATTGTCAACAACCTCATTTTCCCCTTCTCAGCAGAGAGCCCTTCCAAAAGCACAGTCTCTGGCCAATCCTTAGCTTTGGTTTTGCAGAAGCAGGAATAAGAGCTAGATATGTCCTGAGGAACTTTCTTTCCTCCTTGGAGCCTTTGCTCACTCTCCTTGGGTAGCGCCCCAGTTCTGGAGCTCCATGCAGATACTCTTGGTTCTCTGGGCAGCACCAGCTCTGAGCTTTGGCTCACCCTGCCACCCTAGAGCATACAGCGTAGAGGCAGCCCCTGCAGATGGCCTAGCCATGTTTTGCTGGCTAGAAATATGTAATGTGAATTTCTTTTTAATTCAACAATTTGAAAACAGTCCTTTTCCCCACCCTGATCCAGCTGCTGAGGACAGACCTTCAGGCTCTTACGGAATTGCCAGGGAAATCCCTTGAGCATGTATCTTCTTGTGGGAGAACCAGTGATTCTAGCTCATTCTGCCAATGCTCCAAAATAGATCATTCTTGTGGCATTTTAACTCCTTCTTGAGACTATTGAGATTTGACAAAAGTCGGGGGCAGAGGAGAGAACAGGGAACTTGAGGCAAATGGCAGGTAAGGTCCTGCAGTGAACAGACAGTTCTCACTTCCACTGAGGTCGGCTCCTAAAGCAAGACTCTCAGCAGCCCTGAGGGGCTGAGCTGCAGCACATGAGGAGGATGGTGACAGTATGTCTCAGAGTACTTCCCTTTTTATAGGCATCGTAGTATTTGCTTTTCACGCATCATCTCATTTAATTCTCAAATCAGCCCTATGCAATTGCTACTGTTGTTACCCTATTTTGCAGATGAAGAAACCAAATATTAGATTGGGCAACTTGTTCAGTCACTGAGTTAATAAGTAACAGAGCAGAGATTCCACCCAGCTGACCCTAGAACTTATACCCAACTCTGGGGAGGGACTCAGAAGCTCCAACCCCTGCATGACCTTCACTTCACCCACCCCAATGGAATAATTGTTGTTTTTATCTGCTTGGCATACAGTGCCCCTTCTTCTGGTAACAGCACCTCAGTTTTTCTTTGGGGAGTCACCTGTGCCCTTCTTTAGTTTTCAAGGGTTCCTGTGGCCTGGAATCAACCGTGGCTCCAGTGATGACCATGTGGCCCTGGTCTGGCCCAGGAGATCATCAGATCCACCCAGCCAAAGTGATTGGTTGGTTCAGGAGTGAACCAGGGCTACAGTGCCAGAGCTTTGTCCTGGAGCAAGGTGTACAGGACTCAGCAGGGCAATTTCTAACATACGTGAAAAATAGAAAGTGCAGTGTCCCACCCTCAAATGGCTTCTAGCATGGCTCTGCACTTGACTTTATTTGAAGGCCCAGTGTGAGGGTCCCCTATTTTTGTGGACTATTTGTTAATATTTAATAATTTACCTGTTAGAAAAGTTGTTTCAGATAGGAAGCAGAAAATGTCAAGTACTTGTTGCAATGTAAAATGGATAAACACTATCCTGGTTTGAGCAATCCCGGAATTACCTCACCAAAAGAAGAGCCTTGAAGCCTTTCTTCACTCGGCAAGCAGTGCTGTGCTTATTTTTGAAATTCTGACATTTGTTCTCATTGTGAGCCAGGAGAAGCCATGGCCAGATGGCCTAGGAGCAGGGAGGAATTGTGTCAGAGCCCTCTGCAAATATTTTGCCAATGGTTGATTCAAGTCGTCACTTGATGATTTGGCCCCTCCCCTCCAGGGGTGCATTAGTGTGGAGACATTTCACCCTGGAATTCTCTCAGAGGACCCCCCCAGCCACTTGTAATAAGAAATGGCAATAAATCATGCCTAAGTATGACATGGAATTGGGTGGTGTAAATTGCCCCTCGGCTGAGAGAGATGTTCACACCCCAGGGCCCCACCCAAACCTGTTTAGCCATCCCAGGAAAGTGAATCTGGGAAACTCCAGGGCACCCAGCACAGACCTTCACCTTTGTCTGGGTGAGGCAACATAGTTAGAAGTCCTGGGAGCAGGTGGGTAGATCTAACCAACTTCGGATAGCCCACTGCTGCTCTGCCCCATGACATGCTCAGTCTCAGTGGTGCCGGGTAAAGGAAGGGATTCCACTCTGAAGAGAAAACCTACAGGCAGGGAGGGCACTCCCAGCCCCCAGAAGATCATACTTTCATTTAAGCACAGCCCTTTGACACTAGACACTATTATGGTGGTTCGGGGGTTGTTTATTGTTTTATTTTGTTTTGGTTCAGTATGGTTTGGTTTGAGTTTTTTCTGCTCCACATTTTGACCTGGGCACAGCCCTGACCAACAAGTCTTCAGAATCTCCTTGTGGGAGGGAAGCAGAGAGAAGGAAAGAAGGAAAGGAAAGGAGAAGACAAAACAGGAAAAAGAAAAAAGAGAGAAAGAAAAGAGAAGAAGAAAGAAAGAAAGAGAGAAAGAGAAAGAAAGAAGGAAAGAAAGAAAGAAAGAAAGAAGGAAGGAAGAAAGAAAGAAATAAAGAAAGAAGGAAAGAAAGTCCTAGCTCCTTAGCATAGCATTCAGGGTTCTTCCCAGCACAGCCCCAGCTGCTTCCCCTGATGTTCCTATATACAGGACTATTGCCCCACAGACACTAACTCCTTATTGTTCTACCATGATCTAAGCCAAAGTTAATGTTTTCATTCACTTAGTATTTATTGGGCACCTACTATATCCTCGGGCTTGGATTTAGCTCAGTTGGTATAGTGCTGCTCTACAGTCTCTCAGGTCCCAAGTTTGATTCCCAGCACTGCAAAAATGGGAGATGGATGTGGCAATCCACTCCCAAGGCAATCCTGAAACAATCAGCCATTGAAAAACCCTATGAGGATTGCTATGAGTTGGACATGACTCCATAGCACCTAACAACAACTGTCTCCTCATCCAAGTGCTAGGTGCTGTTACCCACTTGTGTCCCTGAGCTTAATTCAGACTTGAATGCCTTTCACTTCTCCTGTCTGCAGCCATAGTACCCTGGCATCTGATCCTGTCTGATCTTGGAAACTAAGCAGGATCAGCGAGGTTAGCTTTAGATGAGAGACTGCCTCGGAATACCAGGTGCAGGTGCTTCAGGCTTGGAAGAAGGACCTGACAGCCTACTTTCAAAACAATCAGCCACCGAAAACTCTATGAATAGCAGAGAAGCAGTGACATAGTGCTGGACATGGTACAGTGTCTGGGAGTGTTTCCTTCTGTTGTACATAGGGTCACTAGTAGTTGGACCCATCTCAATGGCATGCAACAACAATTGCATTTGGACTGGGGTGGGCATGGGACAACACTCCAGCTTCTGTGTCTTTAGTGGACACCTGGAGTGATGGTAAGGTGAGTGGACCCCAAAAGTCATTTTGAGATCACCTAGAGAGTCAAAGCCAGAAGTTGTTGATGCTTTAATACATGCGTTGCCTTTCTGATGAACTATTGAGACCTTCTCTTCACACTACTGTTAGCAATTTCCTTTGGTGCACAGATTCATGAATGACAAGTTTCTTCACCATGCCAAGAATAACACAAGCATCATAATGGAAAAGCCCATATTTACAGAGATGATAAATTAGAGAGTGACTGTACAGTGAACGACCTCGTGACTGTATAGTGAACGACCTCACCAAAGTTTTTCTCTACATACTGAAATGAACTCATTCACTTTAAGAGATTAAATTTTTAGCAATGCAGTTGCCTTAAACTATTCCAAGAACACAAGGATTCTGGCAGGATCTAAATTGCCACAGCTTCCTAGCTTTGGTGCTTATTAAGAGTCAAGGCAGTTTTGGGCCAAAGCAGAAACTGTTACAAATACATGCTGTCAGTAAAAAACGCCACCATTTCTCCTTTCACCTCCTCTGTTCTGAACAGAATTGAGTATGTAGCAAAAAAAATAATAATAAATTTAAAAAAATTTAAAAACCAACCACATGTTTAAGTATCCTGTCTGCAAAAGGAGAAATAACTTAAAAAGACTTGAGCCTTTAAATTCTCCTCACAGCTTTTAGATGATCTCCTTAATCTCTCTAAGTCTGTTTTCTCATTTTAAAATAATGGAGGTACGGAAGAGGAGGTAATTACTACATGGCAGAGACATTAGGAGGATTAGGAGAAAAAATAAATCTAGGTAAACACACCACAAGCCTCAGTCATTTGGCATAAGAAGGTTAAAGACCACCGATTAAATGTTGTGAAAGTTCATCTCATTGGGCTTCCACTTTCTTACCTGCAAATCAGGGATAAGCATGATCTCCACGTCAGGATTGTTTTGAGAATTAAGTGAGATAATTTACGAGAAGCACCGGGCAAATATCCAGAGCAACTGAACATCAAGACAAAAATAGTAAAAAATTTTATCAACTGAATAAAGGAAAAATTCATGAGTCTTTGCTAGTACAAATAAATAAGGCTACAAGAAAGTTCTTGCAGCATTGGGCACAGTGGCGCATGCCTGTAATCCCAGCGGCTCGGGAGGCGGAGGCAGGAGGATCTCAAGATTGAGACCAGAGGCGGTCTGCATAATTTAGCGAGACCCTGTCTCAAAAAGTAAAAAAAAAAAAAAAAAAAGGGCTGGGGGGCACAGCTCAGTGGTCCAGCACTTGCAAAGCATGCAGGCACGAGGCCCTGGGTTCCACTCCCAGTACCACAAAAAAAAAAAAAAAAACCAACAAGAAAGTTCTTGCTTATAGAGTAGCTGAATAATAAGTAGTAAGTGTAGAAAGAATGACAGAATTATCACCACTTGCAACCCTAATAGTGTTTGAGTCAGTCAAGAATTATCAATGGATGATTCACATAAGATGCTTGCATAGTCTCAAAGTAGTACCTCACAAGATACTTATTCATCATCAATGGTAGCTTTATAGTAGTGATACCTAGCAGACACTATTTTTTTTTTAGTTGGGATCTCACTATGTTGCTCATGCTGGCCTTGAACTCCTAGGCTCAAGTGATCCTCCTGTCTCAGCCACCCAAGGAGCTGAGACTGTAGGTACACATCACCATGTTCACTTAGAGACTTTTATTTGGTAGTACTTAGGGGGTCTTACACATACTTTGCAAGTGCTCTACCACTAGACTGCACCCTCAGCCCATTTTTAAAAATTTTTTGGGTTAGGGTCTCACTAAATTACCTAGGCTGCCTCTGGCCTCAAACTAGCCATCCTCCTGCCTCTGCTTCCCAAGTCACTGGGATTACAGGAGCGTGCCACCACACCAGCCCTGAGACTTTTAATGGGACTAATTTATAGCATCTCTCTCCTCTGAGGCATCACTGAGGAGGAATGATAAAAAATTAAAAAAATTAAAAAAAAGGTTAAACCTGAATCTTGATGTGAGAAGGAAAAATCAAACTGAGCTGTTTACTTCCAAAATGTCAATGTTATGAAACAAAGATTTGGGGACTGTTCTGGATGTCCAGGGACATGACAAATAAATGCAACACATAATTAGATTCTCTTTGGCTAGAAATGGCAGTATAGGGACAACTGGCAAAAATCTCATTAAGGCTTATCGAGTAGATAACTGTATTGCATTAGTGTTAATAATCATGATTTAGATAACTGCATTGTGGTTTTTAGAGGCAGAACTTTTAGGCAGGCTTTTAGGTAATATACATAACTAATTAAGGGTAAAAAACATCACATCTACAACTTACTCTTAAATAGTAAAACAAAAAATAGGTAAATGATAGGTGAAGCAAAAGTAATTGAATTCTAACATTTGAGGTACCTGGATAAATAGTGTCTAGGAATTCGTGTCTATCTTAGCAACATTTTTGTAAGCTTGATATTATATTTTTAAAAGTGTTGTTGTTAGGTGCCATCGAGTCGAGTCCGACTCATAGCAACCCTTATGTATAGCAGATCGAAACACTTGCTGATTCTGTGCCAGGCAAACAATCTTATTTATGTTTAAGCCCATTGTTGCAGACACTGTATAAATCCATCTGGTGGAGGGTTTTCCTCTTTTGCATTTACCTGCCACTCTTCCAAACATGATGTCCTTCTCCAGGGATTGTTCTCTCCTGACTACATGTCCAAAATAGGTAAGACGCAGTTTGGCCAGTTTTGCTTCCAAGGAGCACTCTGGTTGTACTTCTTCTAGGACAGATCTGTTCGTTCTTTTGGCAGTCTGTGGTATATTCATTTTTATCCAACACATACTAAACAACTGATAGTTGCTGTTATATCAATTAACGATAAGTATAGCCACTGTCTCTATTCTAAAGGGTTTAGAAGCAAAATAAATAAATAAATAAATAAATAAATAAATAAAATTTAAAAAGGAGTACAAAACCAGCAGAGGGATTTACCAGAAGATACTTTTTGGTTTTATAATACAAAATGTTAAATCTCCATCAGCCTTCTGTCATTCATCTTAATTTAGTTCCGCTTCATGTCTGTGGTCCCAGGAGTGAGGTCCAAAGTGGAACCTGTGGTCTTATAGGAAATGTTGGCTTTATGAAGTGCATCCTGTGTAAGGTGGGGGCCATGTCATTCATGCTGAGACAGTTTCTTGGGTCCATATGCATGGAAGGGGCTGCAGTACACCAGACATTGGATCTATCTTCTAGCCCCAGAGGAAAGCCATCTCAATCAAAAGGTTACTCTTGGCCCTGTTTCTGTCCATTTGAAGACGTAAATATAAGAGAGTACTTTTCCCGTTCAAAGTGCCATATAAATACATCAGCCCTACACATGGGCAGGTGGAGCTTATGGCTTTGTGGTTAGGAGGGCAGCTTCTAGAGTCAGACTGCTTCCAAATCCCAGAATCACCACTTACCCCAGAGGCTATTTAGGGCATCATTTAACCTCTCTGCCTTCCATTTTCCCCATCCATAAAATGGGGATAAGAATTGTAATATAGATCCAAATCTGGTGTCCAGTAAATGGTATTATGTAAATGACAGAAGTTTTATGCCTATGCATCCTAACGTGTCTTCAGGTATAAAATTATGCCATTTTCATATTGCCTAGATTATCTACAATCAGAACAATTCCACTAGAATATGCTGTAAGTCCTCCTCTTACTCCCCTTTACCTGTCCTGGGCAGCCCACCTTCTGACGACACAAATCACTGATTGCTTTTCATGTTGAAATTCTCCTACTGCCAATTCCTGCTGGTCTGCTGGAGAAGGAGCTGGCTCCTCCCTTCTTCCTGCTCAATGTTCCCACCTGTCAGCTGAACCCTGGGGCCTCTGAGACTTCTATGATTCTGTAGGAATGCATCCTGCCTGGGAAGCCTATCTGGAAACCACCGGGCTAAAGGTGGAACTTCAATGCCCAGCCCCAGAGCTGTGAAAAATGTTTTCAATTTGACCTCTTGCCAGGCACACTTGAGCCTGCACAAATTCTGGTCCCCATGCAGCAGCAGGGAAAAAGCGACCTTACTGCTGGAGCTGTAAGACTACACCCAAGATCTGAGAACAGCACTTCCCTACCAATCTGCCCACAGTGGCCTTAGCCAAACCCCAGGAATGGAAGCTTAGCAGGCATGTGTCATATGAAAAATATGCCATCAGAGTCTTCTCTCCCAAGTTCCACACCCCTATTTCTGCTGGCTTGTTGGACATCTCCAGTTAGATGGCCCACAGCTATGTCCTTACCAAAACAACAGGTCCAAAATGATAGCTCACCTCCTTGTGTTGAGTAGTCAAACCAAGTCAGAAGTCTCAAAACCCTCCCCTTTCCCCAGCCCTCCTGTTGGGAAGCACTACCCACGGCAAGTCTGCAGCGCTACCATTGAGTCTCTCCTCATGCCTCACACACTGACCTTCAGGGCTTCACGAGCCCTTGCCTGGACAATGTCAGCTGGCTCCTATTCTTCCTTCTACCCCACCCGCTATTGCTGGCTCACCCTCTACATTAAGAGCAAAGGCTTCTGACCTACAATGTGCCTATTGCCCAGCCAGGATGAAGCATGAGTTGGCTCTGGGTGAGTCAGGGATGGAGGGTGGACTCTGGCGTTGCCACGCATACCCAGCTACCTCCCCAGCTTCATCTTGCCCCAAACACCGTTCCCTCCAGCACACCAAATTGCTCACTGGTTCCATAACAGCTCCTTACTCATTTGTTAGTGGCCTTTGACCAAGGTCTTCCCTCTGTCCAGACTCTTTTGCCTCCTTGTTGAACCTGGAAAATTCCTACTCACCCTTCAAATTCAGCTCAAAATCCACCTTCTTGGGAAAGGACATCTCCTAGTGTCCTTCCTTTGTCCCCCCCAGAGCAGGTTTTCAGGCCTTTTGTTTGTAATTCTCACAGCATGTTGGTCCATTTTGGGATTATTTTTTAATGTATTTCCTCTGCATCCTTTTCAAGATTAGGGATTCTTCCCTGTTGACTCCCATCATCCCAAGGGTGGACATGGGAGCCCTTCAGGAAATGATGGTTGGGTGGTGTGTATATAATACACCTGGGGTCTTGCAGAGTGGCGCACACTGCTACTGCTTCATAAGCTGCCTAAGGACCTTCTGGAAGGTGGGCTCTGAAAGGTGGAGTTAAGCCTCCAAATTCCCACCTTTCTTTCAAACTTCCTTCAGTTGACTTGCACTGTTTCTTTGCCTGTCTTCCCAATCACCTGCCTCCTCAACAGACCTGTGAGGGGGTGTCTTTTTGCCATTAAAAAAAAATGTTTTCTGGGTTTGCTGGCTGGAAGTTACTTGCCTGTGGATTCAGAGGAAGAGCAGCTCTTGTTTAAAGGGTTTACCTATTATCCCTCCTAGAGGATCCACTGAAAACTCCTGTCAATAGCCTGAAATGCTGCCACCTGAGGTGGCTCTATTCCCACGCCCGTCATGTTTTCATGATATTTAGAGCCAGGGTTAGACTGACCCTGGCAGTCAACAGCCTTGTTCTAATTTCTTCCACCCTGAGTTTTGTTCCAAGTTTCTGATTATTTCTACTCTGAAAGGTGGCCAAGGTCCCCGTGGCAGCCCCAGTCGTGCTGATTCTCCGGGCCCCCTCTGTGGCAGGGGCTCAGCCCAGCTCTGGGAATGAGCATCCTGGCAGGTGCAGCGCTGGCAGGGGCCAGGCCCCGGGCTCTGCGGAGGGAGGCGCCTCCCGCACGGGAGCTCATTTCTCCTCCATCTGCACGGCCATTTGGGCCTTGGGCCGCATGACTCACCCGGTGGCTATCCATACACCCGTTACTCCAGGAAGGAAAAGGCCTTCTTCGCACGCGGTGAGTCATGGTATCACGCGTTTCGGAGCCACCTGCCTGACTCAGACGATAGCAGAGCTCAGGAGCACTAGGGCTTCCAAGTACACAAAGAGGAATCCTATTTTCACATCACCCTCTGTACCCACGAGCCGACCTGGAACTCCCACCCTGAGCCAATAATGGGATGGGATGAGTTCGCCGGAGGCCTCTGGCTCTGGCCCTTGCATGTCGCCCGCCCCTTCCCGCACCAGGCCGACATTCTAGTCGGCTGACGAGCTTTCCTTCACTGAGTCCAGCAGAGGCCTCGGCGTCAGAGCCAAGAGAATGTCCCAGCACCAAGCCCTCCCAGCTCAGACTGGCCCAGGAATTAAAACACGCTGGTATGAGACGGTCAGGTTGGGAAGATGTGACTGTTTTCAGGGTAAGGACTACAGTCTTCCTGAATATCTAATTATTTTCTTGAATATCTAATTATTTGATTGGAAAGGGGGTGGAGTAGGAAGGTAACACACATCCATTGTTTAAAGGCAAAAGGTAAACAAGAGTATACTGTGAAAAGTCTTTTTCCTACCTCACTTTTCTAGTTCCCCTTCTTAGCGGTAACCAGTATCATTAGGCCTCTGTGTTTGTAGTGTTGGTACACTATATGGACAGGGACACACAAATATACACAAATATATGTACATATACGGTTAAGAAAGAGAAAACGAAGGAGAGAGAGGAGAGAAAGAGAGAGACTTAGTTTTTTAGTGCTGCTATAACCAATCCTGTCAGGTCTCAGAAGGCCAGGCCCTGCTTAGCACTTGAATGGGAGTTGGCCTGGGAACACCAGATACTGGAGGCTTGGGAGAAGGACATGACAACCCACTCCCCAAAATCAATCTGCCATTGAAAACCCTATGAATAGCAGAGAAGCACTGACAATAGTGTTTTGCCTGTTGTACGTAGGGTCTCTATGAGTCGGACACTGACTCAACTGTACCTAACAACAACAACAACATAACAAAGTACACAAATTGGGTAGCTTAAACAATGAAAATTTATTGTCTTACAGATCTGGAGGCTGGAAGTCTGAGACTGCATCTGAAAGCCATGAGGGAGAGTCTGTTCCAAGCCTCTCCCCTAGCTTCTGCTAGTTTTATGGCAATATTTGGTGTACCTTGACTTATAGAAATATCACCATGACAGGAGTAATTTGCATGTGTAAAATATGCACAAATAAAGCTATTATCAAAAATGATAGATGTGAGAGCCATGAAGGAGAAACCTATGGTGCCATAAGCATGTGGGGCCAGAGACTGCTCTGAGGAGGCGCTAACGTTTAGGCCAGTGTTTAGGGGCAAAGCAGTCTCCCCCATGCTGGACATTGCTGCTGAGGTGGTATTTTACCCTGGTTGTCCTGACAGGACCAATAACATAGGTCCCAAATCATTCCTCTCGTTGCCTACTCCAGATTTAAACCATGAATGAGAAGATTCCCTCTGAAGGCAAATCTCATGGTGAAGAAGTGTAAAGTCAGGGATTTTCTGGCTGAAGAACAGTTTGGAACATTTGTTGACTGATGTAGCCTTCCCTGCCTCACTCTGGGAGGAGTTAGAATACCTTTGCTTTTCTACTTCATTGTTTAAAAAGAAAGCAAAGAGCCAGGCAAAAGTCCTGCTAACAGCCAGGTGTCATGGCACATGCCTGTAAGCCCAGCTAATGGAAGTAGAGGCAGGAGGATCATGAGTTTGAGGCTAGGGGCAGCCTGCACAACTTAGTGAGATCCTCTCTCAAAATAAAAAGTAAAGCAGACTGAGGGGATAGCTCAGGGGTTGAGCACTTGCCTAGCATGTGTGTGGCCCTGGGTTACCCCAGGAAAGAAAAAAAAGGAAAAACAAACAAAAATGCCTGTTAACACCTCAAGCCTAGCTAATGCTTCCCACCAGCAGGGGAGAGCCCTGTGGGCCTCTGTTCCAGCCAGGGCAAGAGCAGCTGTGAAGGGGATTTTTTTTTTTTTAACTATGCTCTTGAACTTGACCTTTCTTAGACTCTGTTTTGTGCCAACCATAATTACTTTGTTGATGTATTCCTGATAAATCTGAGTGTAGCTCAGAGTCATTTGATAGATTAGGGCAGGCCTGTGACCCAGGATGTCTGGTGTTGTGCTTGAGTGTGAGCCACCAACCAGTGACAAGTGCCACTGAGACAGGCCTGTGTTACTGGATCTGCTGAGTGTGTTAATGTGGGAAGGGAGCTTTGTATAGAATGGTCTAACTTTCTGATAACTGTGGTCCATGAACACAGGCCACAACTCATCTTCATTTCACTTTAGCTCCATGTGAACTTGATATGATCTCCAGTTTACAGATTAGAAAATAGAGGCACAGAGAGTTTCTGGCCTAAAGTCACAAAAGCTGTAACTGATGGAGCTGGGTTTGAACCTGGATCTTTGAGACACTGGACCTTGCTTATAAACAATCATGTATAAGGCCACAGAAACCAGAGCTTTCTGTGTGTGTGGGGGGTGGGGGGTGTTGAACCCAGGATCTTGTGTATGCTAGGCATGTGCTCCACTACTGAGCTGCACTCCTGGCCCCTTTTTAATGTTTTTATTTTATTTTATTTTATTTTATTTTATTTTGAGACAGGGTCTCCCTAAGTTGCACAGGCTGTCCATGGCCTTAGGCTCCCAAGTTGCTGGGGTTACAGGTGTTCACTGCAGAATCCAGCAAACCAGAGCTTTTTAACACAATGCTTTCTTCCCACACTACCCCTTCCTTCTTGTTCAAGGTAACTTGTTTCAGGCACAGCAAGACAGAATGAAGGTGTAGGCAGAAGTGGGGGAGATCAACCTGTTCATTTTACAACCAACCAAGGGCACAGATGACTAAGGGAAAAGATAGTTGGGGGATGGAAGGTACAGTAGGGATTTTATTGCTTCCCAAGCAGTTGTCTGTGTGAATGAAGAAGGCAGGTCTAAGGTCTTAACCCTCACCAACACCTATAGTCCTAGAACACCAGGGCCCAGGGCGGTGCTGTGAACTGTCTCAGAACAGTCTCTCCAGCATTCCAGTCACAAAAGGCCTTCTAGAAGCCTGGTTCAAAGATGGCAGGAGCCAGTGTGAGGAGCAGCCAGGCATTTGGTGAAGTTTCCACTTCTCTAGCTGCTCACTTGTGTTTGACAGAAGGACCCAGTCCAAGGGCCAAAGTCTGTCCAGATAAAAATAGAATCTTCCATGGAGACAGGTTGATGTGACTGCATCTCGAGCCTGAGAGGGGCAGTCTGGACCAGTTCCCCCCAGACCCTCACCCAGTGGGTCACAGAACCAGGGAACAGAAATGTCAGCAGCCTCCTATGGGTTTCCATTTCTTGGTTGCCATGGTTTCTGGGCTACTCCTGCACCCGGCTTCTCATTGTCGCCGATCTCTGGACCCAGTGAGACCTTGGCCAAATGCATTCCTTTCTCCAGGTCTGCTTTTTACTGATAAAATGAAAGGAGGACATTAGAGTCTGAGACCAGGTTCCCTGCATTCTCCCCTGTTTGTCAAAGCACCACCTGGGTGATGCGTGGAGGGTGGGAGAAGACCATGGCCAGCGGGGGGCGGGGGCGGGGAGGACATGACTTACTGCGAACGTGAAGAAGAAAACCAAGGAAAAGCTGGCAAGGTCATGATAAAATGCCTCTCTTCAGCCCCCTGCTCATGGTGCGCCACTTAGTGAGACTCTTTTGATTGTTGGTGATAGAAACCCAACTCTGAGCGGCTTCACTAACATAAAGATCGCGTCAGCCTCTTAAGTGAGAAGACGAAGGTGCGCTTGGCCTCCGGATGGCTGCATCCAGGTGCGCGAGGGGTCATGGGTGCTCTGCCTCTCTCTCCATCTCTTGCCTCAGCCTTTCCTGTTGTTCTTTTTCAGGCCAGGTGTCCCTCCATGGACCGGCATTGCCTCCAACAGCTCCAGGCCTGCGCCCTGTCGGCTAAGTTACCTCACAGAGCCTCCCTGACCAAACATTTTCAGTGAAAGTTCTAGATTTTACCCTGGGTTCACTGGAGCCACGTGATCATCCTGAATGTAAGGGGACGGAACAGGTGGACTAGTTATGGTGACACCCTCCTCAGAGTGCTCGGAGGCAAGGTCAGCATGGGTCCTGGGAATGGTAGAGGAGTCATTTCTTCAAAGGGATATTGGGATGTGTTACAAGAAGAAAAAACAATGATGCTCAGTCTCCAGAGCAATCACCACCAGTCATATCCCTGCCTCCAAAGATAGGCTCATACTACCGTGGCTTGGAATCACCTTCCCGGAACACCTTCTTCCCTTCTTTCCAGAGCTTGAGGACCCCACCTCCTACTCCTATGAAGGCTTCCAGATCACTGCAGTCCATCTTAAGTTCTTTTTCCTTTCAACTCCAGGGGATTAGTGCCCACATTAGTGTCAGGCCAGGCCTGACCCTGTTTAGCTTCCAAGATCTGACAGGATCAGAAGCCACAGTGCTATGGCTGCAGGCTATTTATGTGTATATATTATATATGCACAAATCAAGTAAATGAATTTTCACAAACTGAACACAAGCTGGATCACCAGCACCAGAATTAAGTAACACAAGCAGGGCTGGATGGTTTGCCTGTAGCCCTAGCACTCAGGAGGCTGAGGTGGGAGGATTGCTGGAGCCCAGGAGTTCAAGCAACCTGGGCAACATAGTGAGAGCCCATCTTAAAGACAAAACAAACAAACAAAACCCAAAAGAAATAGAACATTATCAAGATTCCAGAAGTCCCCTCATCCCCTGGTGCCTATTCTAATCACTCCTCCCCCAGGGTAACCACCATCCTGATTTCTAACACCATAGATAGATTAATTTTGCCTGTTTTCATATGTACACACTTCAAAAAAAAAAAGAAAGAAACATAGTTGTGATCATTGTGTGCTGCTTGTTTTATTTCAATTTATAACAATTTTTTTCTATTTTGTTAAAAACATTGTAGACATATTTTCATTGCTGCATAATCCTGTATCAAGAAGTTATCATAGTTTATTTAACGATTGTCCTCTTGCTGCAAATTAATATTTTGTGGGAAAGGCTTTTTCTGCTGGCTAGAAGTAGTCTGAAGTATGTAGAGCAGGCTAGAGCTCTCCAACATGAGCCAAAGCCACAGTCCACAGGTGGAATTTCTTTTTCAAATAAACTGAAGTTCTGCTCTTCAAGTCCTCCAAATTATTGAATGAAGCCCACTGAGATTATCTAGGATCATTTCCTTTACTTAAGGACAACTGATTATAGACGTTAATCATGTCTACAAAATACCTTCACAGCAACACCTAGAGTAGTGTTTGAATAACAGGGGACTATGGCCTAATTAAGTTGACACATGAAACTATCACAGGATATACAATAGTCCAATAAGTTATTCACTTTATTAAAATGACTGTCTCTTCCTTACCACTCTGCAGTTGCAGCTTTTAAATTTTTTTGCTTTTAACCTTAACCAAATACATTTTCTGATTGGCTGGATCTTTTTCTGGGATTTTCATGTGCCCGTTTCTACTATCCTAATAATTATGTCTTTATAATGCTACATTACACATCTGGAGAGCAAATCCAGTATAATTTTATTATTTTCCAATATATTCTATCAACTATTTTGAAGAATAATATGCATATTTTCCTATGTAGTATACTGAATTTTCGGCTGGGGTTTAGCTCAGTTGGTAGAGTGCTGCTCTGCACTCTTTGAGGACCTGGGTTTGATCCCCAGTACTGCAAAAATGGGAGAAGGACATGTCAGTCCACTCCCAGAGTAAGCCTGAAACAACCAGTCATTGAAAAATCCTGTGAGGGTCGCTATGATTCGGGCCAGACTCAATCAACATCATACTGAATTTTGACACATGGGAGAGTACCCTGTGTTAACTCGGTTATCAAGCTAACTCGTTTTCATGTGATCCTTGGAGTAAAACTTCTATTTTCATTCTTGTGCATATATTAGAAAAATTTCCCCTGGTCTTTGAAAAAAAAATTGAGGCCTGGGCATATTTGCATATACAACATTATACAAGCAGGTATACTACTATGGACAAATAGATTGCACTTAATTAAATGGTAGTTAAAGTAGAGGCAAGGTTAAATCCTACTGCTCAGTGTATGTTCCTTTAACATGATATTTTAGAATGATATTCAGTAAAGTTATTAAAACTAAACAATGTTTAACAGTAGCAGTAACATTTTAGTCTCAGGTTATAATTAAGATGCTTTGTTTCTGCTTTCCATACTTATGATAAAGTATGGAAGTGATAAGATATTCATTCACTCTAATTTACTAAATTCTCGGCATTTTTATTACTCAGTCTCTAAATTCATCTGTAATTTCATTAAAATCAACCTTTAAATTTCTATTATTGCTTTTTTAAGTTTCTAGGTCAGGTTAATGGAAGAGCACACTGGAGGTAGTAAAGTAAAATGTTGAAGAAAAACTATTACCACCTGCAGGTTCTCATGTGTTTGTCAAGATTGTTTTTGTGATATAATCCCAGCAGCTCAGGAGGCGGAGGCAGGAGGATCGCAAATTTGAGACCAGAGGCAGTCTGTGTAACTTAGCAAGACCCTGTCTCAAAAAGTAAAAAAAAAAAAAAAGGGGGGGGTTGAGGATGCAGCTCAGTGGTCCAGCAGTTACAAAGCATGCAAGCATGAGACCTTGGTTGAACCCAAGTACCACAACCCCCAGTACCACAAAAAAAAAAAATTGTTTTTGATAGACTGGATCTTGAGGTTGATGTAGAACAGAAATTATCATCCCTAACTAATAATTTAAGATGTTTATGCTAATGAAACATAAATTCAAACTTAATGTATTAATACATTAATGTATTAATGTATTATTAAATGTTACTCAAATAAGCTTAATTTTTGTATTATATATTCCATATAAGACTTTGAAAAAAGAATCTGTTAAAAATGTTATACAACTACTGCATTAGTAAAACTAGTATTACTTAAGTGGACAAGATCCAGTATGAATTATTTTATTACTGAATTAGAATTTTATAATGCTCAGTCATTGTGGAAAATTTACAAAACTGGGGGGAATTAAAGCCTCCAGAAATCCTACTAAGAAATAAATAAATAAACACAGTTGACATTAACATTGTGAGGTAACTCCTTCTAGATATTTCCCCATATATATGCATATGCATGTGTGGTTTGTGTGTGTGTGTGTGTGTGTGTGTGTGTGTGTGTGTGTGTGTGTATGTGTATGTGAAAACACACACATAGTGTTTAAAATCATGAGCTCTCCACCTAGACTGTCTGGGTTCGAATCACAGCTTTGCCACTTACCACTTTTGCAACATTGGGAATGTTTGCTTTTTAATGCCTAGTTTTCCTCATCCATAAAATGGGGATAATAAACATACCTATTTCAAGGGTTGTTGTGAGGATTAAGTGAAAAGCACTCAGTAGTCCCTGGAACATAATAAATGTCAATAAAATCCAGTGATTATAATATAGTTATATGTATATCTACACTTATAAAATATGGATATGTATAGAGATATGTATGTATATATGGGGGCTGGGGTTTACCTCAGTTGGTAGAGTGCCACACTACACTCTCTGAGGCCCTCAGTTCAATCCCCAGCACTGCAAAAATGGGAGAAGCACCTGGAAATCCACTTTCAAAGCAATCCCAAAACAATCAGCTATTGAAAACCCTATGAGGGTCACCATGAGTCAGACATGACTCGATGGCACCTAACAACAATAACAACATATGTGTATATCCCATGGTGATTTTAAGTTTTTCATTACTTTTTAAAGTGTCAACTATATTGAGTTATAATTTACATGTGATACCAGACATTCATTTTAAGTCAACACTGTAATGAGTTTTGAAAAATAATACACTCTTGAAACTATCACTACCATAATCAGGATGTATAAAATTTCTATTACCCCTCAAAATTCTCCCCTGCCTCATTTCAGTCAATCCCCAGCTATCCCCAAGTCCTGGCCCCAAGGCAAGAGCTGCTTTCGGAGACTGTAGATTAGTTTGCTTCATGGAGGACTATAAGTGAGATGAGTTTTAAGCTCAGTTGGTACGGTAATTGCTCTGTATGCTCTAAGGCCCTGGGTTCTGTCCCAAGCACCACAGAAATGGGAGAGGGACCTAGTAGCCCCGTCCTCATACAATCGCAAAATAATTGTTGTTGCTGTTAGGTGCCATTGAGTCGGTGTCCGACTCATAGTGACCCCCATAGGGTTTTCAATGGCTGACTGTTTTGGGATTGCCTTGGGAGTGGATTGCCAGGCCCTTCTCCCATTTTTGCGGTGCTGGGAATTGAATTCAGGATCTCAGAGACTGCAGCGCAGTGCTCTACCAACTGAGCTAAATCCCAGCCTCCCCCCAAACCCTATGGATAGCAGAGAAGCACTGACACAGGGCCAGGCATGGTACAGTGTCAGGAAGGGTTTCGTTCTGTTGTATGTAGGGTTGCTATGAGTTGGACCAACTTGACGGCACCTAACAACAACAGCAAAACTTGTAACTAAATAGAATCACACAATACGTGCCCTTTCATATATGGCTTCTTTCATTTAACATAGTTTTGAGACTTATGCAGGTATCAGAGTTCATTCTGCTTTCTCACTGAGTAGCATTTCATTTTTTGAATAGGATATAGTTTGTTTGGGCTGGGATTTAGCTCAGTTGGTAGAGCGCTGCGCTGCAGTCTCTGAGGTCCCGAGTTCAATTCCCAGCACCGCAAAAATGGGAGAAGGACCTGGCAATCCACTCCCAAGGCAATCCAGAAACAGTCAGCCACTGAAAACCCTATGAGGGGCGCTATGAGTCGGATACCGACTCGATGGCACCTAACAACAACAACATAGCTTGTTTATCTTGTCACTGTTAATAAACATTTAGTTGTTTTGAATTTTTGACTACTATGAATAAAACTGTAACAAACATTTCATGTACAAATCTTTGTGGGGGCATATGTTTTCATTTCTCTTGAATAAACATATAGATTTTAAACAGAGAAACCTACCAGTAACTTGCCTTGTTGTGGATGGAGGGTGGGTGCAATTTCAGGGAGTCCACTGTGGCATTGTCACTGAACAGGACCAGGTCCCAAAGTGAGCAGCCTTTACCTTAGATGAGAGTGGCCTGCCTACCCTAATCCTATCAGCTGATAAGAGGGATATTTTAATGATTCTCATTCCACTTACCACAGTATACATTATAAGTCAGAGAAAACATACCTCTTCTAGTTTCATGTACAGTTTACACGAAGCTTAGCTGATTCAGGATAGATTTAATATGAATGATAGTAATGGCTAACACTTACTAAACAGAGTGCTGACCATTGTGAGGTAAAAACTGTTGTTTCCCCATTTGGCAAAGGTGTGGAGACCTTAGGCAACTTTCCCAAGACAACATACCTAGTAAACAGTAGAGCTAGGATCTGAATGCATTCAAGTGCAGGCCTGTTTCAGTCCTATTAGTATTAATAGAATATTAATACTAATAGGCGAGTAGTATGAGTAAGACATCATGTGGATTTTACCCTGCAGTTAAGGCAACAGGACTCTTGCTGCTCTGCACTTTCTGAGGACCTGGGTTGAATCCCCAGCACTCCATAAAAGGGAGAAGGATATAGTAGTTCAATCCCCAAAAAACAATCTGGAAACAGTCATTGAAAACCCTGTGAGGGTCGTGAATTGAACCTGACTCAAAAACACCTAATGACAACAACGTGCTTAAAATTGCTGAGAGCTATCCTATAAAGTCTGTTAGGCTACACTCAGATTCCTCAGGATTTAATTATATAGAACTCAAACCAAAAACAGGTCTTCCACTCCTTATCCACCCGCAAAAAACAAAGCCCTCTAAAAGAGCACAGATTCCATTATGTGGTAGGTCTATCCACTCACGGCTCAATCCATGCCTTCAGTAAATACTTGTTTATTGAGTGCTTTGTAGTGGACACTGTGACTAACTACACCATCCTTTCTACCTCTAGAATATTAGGAATTGAGTCAATGAGAAGACTGTTCTCTCTTGTCACTGATTGGTTAAAGGGTAGGACAGCCCAAGCTAGTTTGGGCCAATGAAAAGTGAGTACATAGCTTGCAGGGAGCTTCTGGAAGCCCCACCTCTCCACTTCCGTCAAGGTAGTGGTTTGTGCTATTTTGTTTTTCCACCCAAGTGAGGCTAGGGGTGCGTGGTCTACAAGGCAGAAGGCTGCAAGAACCTGGTTTGGAGTCTTACCGTCTGCCTTTCCAGTTATATGAGGTACAGCTTTACTTTCTATAATTTTTTAAGCTGGTTTGAGTTGACTTTCTAGCACTCGTGGCCCAGCTTTTGAGATTTCTCCCTGGTAGGTACCAGCCCAGAGCCATCTGGCATCTCTCAGCAGCACCTGGGCCTGCCCCTCCTGGTTC
This sequence comes from Pedetes capensis, assembly GCA_007922755.1. Classification (NCBI taxonomy): domain Eukaryota; kingdom Metazoa; phylum Chordata; class Mammalia; order Rodentia; family Pedetidae; genus Pedetes; species Pedetes capensis. Next base: position 650,452 of record VMDO01000003.1, read on the forward strand.
TTATACAGCCCATTTCAGGTGCTTGACTTTAGGCTCCCAGTGGTCAAGGACATCTAAATCATTTTGAAATCCCCAAGGGCAACCCAGCAGCATGCAGGTGCTGGAAAATGCTGGAGATTAAGGGAATTATTATGGAGTGTTTGTGTGTTTTCTCTGACAGCACTGAAGAGATAGTTTACATTTTTGCCTGTGCCAGGTATTTTATACATACATAGATCCATTTCTTCACGATCCCAAGAGGCAGCTACTGTAATGATTCTGTGTTTTTTAGATGGAAGCGCTTGGGGCTTAGATGACTTACTTAAGGCCATATATCTAGTGTACTTAAGAATAGAGCTTGGAAAATATCTTTAAAAGTTAATTTCCTGCTGCTCTTTTATAAGTAGGTGTATAAGATAGTAGGTCACATTTTCCTGAATTCTGGATTTACAGTGGCTTAGCATTATTTTACATTGTTCTTTTAATTAATAATTTTTAATGTACAGCTTAATGGGTCTAATTATGACATTTCCATACATGCATTTCACTGTACATTGCTGACTTAACTTCCCCTGTTACCCTCTCATGACTCTTCTCCCCAGTCTCTCCCTCCCCACCAAGAGTCTCCTTTCTACTTGCATGTCTTTATGAGTATATCTGTCCATATATGTACATCCTGATTTTGCCCTAAGAGCAATATACATGATATATTTTTTCCTCCCGTTACCCTTTCTTCTTGCCCCTCCCCCTTTTCTTTAGTCCATTATCTTTCCCTACTTAGGTTCTCTCTGCTTTCATGATCAACAATATGTTTTAGTAATAAATATATATTGAAGACTAACATCCACATATGAGAGAAAACGTGCAATATTTATATTTCTGGGTCTGGCTTAATTTGCGTAAAAAGATGACCTCTAGTTCCAGCCATTTTCCAGGGAATGCCATAATTTTGTCCCCTTTATGGCTGAATAAAATTCCATCATGTATACATACCACACTTTCCTTATACACTCATCTGTTGATGGACACCTAGGTTCATTCCGTATCTTGGCTGTTGAGACTAACGCTGCAGTAAACATGGATGAGCAGATATCTCTATGGTATATTGACTTATATTTCTTCAAATATATACCCAGGGGTGGGGTGGCCGAGTCATATGGCAGTTCTATTTTTAGTTTTTTTTGAAGAACCTCCATACTGATTTCCATAGTGGCTGTACAAACCTACATTCCCACCAGTATATAAAGGTTCTTTTCATTCCCACTAGTGTATAAGGGTTCTTTTCTCCTCCCATCCTTGCCAGCATTTGTTGTTTTGTTGATGATAGCCATTCTGACTGGAGGGAGAAGGGATCTCAGTGTAGTTTTGATTTGTATTTTCCTGATGTCGAAGGATGTTGAACATTTTTTCATATGATTCTTAGCCATTTCTAGTTCTTTTGAGAAGTCTTTGTTCTGTTCTTTTGCTCATTCTTTAATTGGATACTTTGCTTGTTTGGTGTTTAATTTTTTGAGCTCTTTATACTAAATATTAGTTCTCAGTATGATGTATAGCTGGCAAAGATTTTCTCCCCTTCTGCAGGTTGTCTCTTCACTCTGATAATTGTGTCCTTTGCTGTGCAAATGCTTTTTAATTTCAGGCAATCCCATTTGTCAATTCTTGCTATTGTTTCCTGTGCTTTTGGGGTCCTCTGCAGAAAGTCCTTGCTTATGCCTGTGTCTTGAAGAGTTTCCCCAATGTTTTCCTCTAGTTTCAAAGCTTCTGGTTTTACATTAAGGACTTTGATCCATTTTGAACTAATTTTTGTACAAGGTGAGAGAGAGGAATCTAATTTCAGTCTTATGCATGAGGATATCATTTTCTCTCAGCACCATTTGTTGAAAAGGGTGTCTTTTCTCCAACTTATATTTTTGACACCTTTGTCAAATATCAGATGGCTATAGCCTTAAGGGATTATTTCTGGATCCTCTGTTCTGTTCCAGTGATCTACATGCCTGTTTTTGTGCCAGTACCATGCAGTTTTTATTACTATGGCTCTGTAGTATAATTTGAAATCAGGAATTGTGATGCCCTCTGCATTGTTCTGCTCAGAATCACGTTAGCGATTATGGGTCTTTTGTGCTTCCAAATGAATTTTTGGATTGTTTTCTCTATTTCTGTGAGAAATGTCATTGGGATTTTGATGGAGATTGCATTAAATCTGTATATTGTTTTCAGTAATATAGCCATTTTCACAATCTTAATTCTTCCAATCCATGAGCATGGGAGATCTTTCCACATTCTGGTGTCTTCTTCAATCTCTTTCTAGTGTTCTAAAGTCTTTCACCTCTTTGGTTAGGTTTATTCCCAGGTATTTTATTTGTTTTGAAGCTATTGTGAATGGGATTGTTTTCCTGGTTTCTTTCTCTACCTGATTGTTATTGGTATAAAGAAAAGCTACTGAGTTTTGCGCTTGATTTTGTATCGTGCTACTTTGCTGAAAGTGTTTATCAGCTCTAAGAGTTTTCTGGTGGAGTCTTTTGGGTCTTTTAATGTATAGGATCATGTTATCTGCAAATAGGGATAATTTTGACTTCTTCCTTTCATATTTGAATCCCTTTTGTTTCTTTCTCTTGTCTTATTGTTGTGGCAAATAGTTCAATTATTACATTGAATAACAGTGGAGACAGTGGACACCTTTGTCTTGTTCCTGATTTTAGGGGAAATGCTTTCAGGTTTTCCTCATTTAGTATGATGTTGGTGGTAGGTTTTTCATATATTGCCTTTCTTATGTTGAGGTATGTTCATTCAAGTCCTAGTTTCTTCAAGGCTTTTATCAGAAAAGGATGTTGGACTTTGTCAAAAGCCTTTTCTGCATCTTTTGATAGGATCATGTGTTTTCTGTTTCTGGGTCTATTTATATGTTGTATTACTTTGATTGTCTTGAGTATGTTGAACCAGCCTTACGTCCTTGGGATAAAACCAACTTGATCATAATGCATGATCTTTTTAATATGTTGTTGCAGTCGATTTTCAAGTATTTTATTAAGGGTTTTTGTATCTAAGTTCATTAGGGATATTGGTCGGTAGTTTTCCTTTTTTGATGTGTCTGTCTCTGGTTTTGCTATCAAGGTAATAACTGGCTTCATAGAATGAATGTGGTAAAGTGTTCCTTCTATTATATTTTGTGAAATAATTTGAGGAGTATTGGTGTTAGTTCTTCTTTAAAGGTTTTATAGAATTCATCAGTGACTACCTGGTCCTAGGCTTTTCTTTGTTGGGAGACTTTTTTTTTCTTTTTTCTTTTTTTGCAGTACAAAGGGTTGAACCCAGGGCTTCATGCTTGCATGCTGTGTAAGTGCTGTACCACTGAGCTGCACCCTCAGCCCCTTTTTTTACTTATTTGAGAAAGGGCCTTGCTAAATTATGCAGGCTACCACTGGTCTTGAATTAGCAATCCTCCTGCTTCTGCCTCAGAGTCATTGGGATTATAGGCGTGTACCACTGTGCCCGGAAAGGGAGACTCTTTAATTACGCTTTGATCTCACTGCTCATTATAGGTCTGATTAAGTTGTTTATATCCTCTTGACTTAATTTTCGTAGGTCATATGTATCTAGGAATTTATCCATCTCATCTAAGTTTTCCCAGTTTTTTTGGAATATAATTTTTCAAAATATTCCCTAATGATTCCCTAATGATTTCCTTGGAATCTGTTGTAAGGTTCCCTTTTTCATCTCTAATTTTCTTGATTTGATTCTTCTCTCTCTTTCCTTTGGTTTGTTTTGCTAAGGGTTTGTCAATCTTTTCAAAGAACCAGCTCTTTGTTTCATTAATTCTTTTTATTGTTTTTTTAGTCTTCTTTTTCTTTCTTTCTTCCTTTTTTTTTTTTTTTTTTTTTTTTGGTGGTACTGGGGGTTGAACCCAGGGCATCGCAATTGCATGCTTTGCAAGTTCTGGACCACTGAGCTGCATGCCCAACCCATTTTTTAAAACTTTTTGAGACAGGGTCTTGTTAAATTATGCAGACTGCCTCTGGTCTCAAATTTGTGGTCCTCCTACCTCTGCCTCCTGAGCTGCTAGGATTACAGGCATCCACAAAAAGAAGGACTGGCTTGACCTTCTTTTTCTTTTTTTTTTTTTTGTGGTACTGGGGGTTGAACCCAGGGTCTTGCACCTGCATGCTCTGCAAGTGCTGGACCACTGAGCTGCGCCCTCAGCCCATTTTTTTTTTTTTTTTTTTTTTTTTACTTTTTGAGACAGGGTCTCGCTAAATTACGCAGACTGCCTCTGGTCTTGAACTTGCGATCCTCCTGCCTCCGCTTCCTGAGCTGCTGGGATTACAGGCGTGCGCCATCGCGCCCGGCTTGACCTTCTTTTTCTAAGAGCTTAAGGTACATCATTAAGTTATTTACTTGAGTTTGCTCTCATTTTTTTAAATATAGGCACTCATTGCTATAAATTTCCCTCTTAATACTGCCTTTGCTGCATTCCAAAGGTTCTGGTATGTTCTGTTTCCATTCTCATTTGATTCTAGGAATTTTTAAATTTCCTCTCATTTTTTCAAGTATCCATTAATCATTTAAGAGTGTATTGTTCATTTTCACATTGTGTTTTATATCAACACTAATTAATTTTTTTGGCTTAAAATACATAATTTTACCCCAGCTTTATTAAGATGTAGTGGACAAAATTTTATATATCTAACTTGTACAATTCTATCTGTGTATATAAAGTATATAATGAAATGATTACCACAGTCAAGTCCCTCTTTTTCTCCTCAGCCCCTAGCAACCACTAATCTGTTATTTGTTACTATGGGTTTCCCTGTAGGTAATATGATATATATGGAATTATACAGTATAAAACCTTTTGTGTCTGACTTCTTTCACTTAGCATAGGGCTTTTGAGATTCACTCATGTTAATACATGTATCAGTTATTCACTTACTACTGAGTAGTATTCCATTGTGTGAATATCTCACAGCTTATCCTTTCATTTACTGGTGAACATTTTTTATTGTGTACAATGCTTGATTGTTTTAATCAGAGCTGCTATGAACATGTAAAAATGGAGAAATCTTTGTATGGATATATAATCTTTGCCTTTTTGATTAGTATCTAGAAGTTGAATGTCTAGATCATATGGTAGATATGTACTTAACTTTTTAAGAAACTGCGGTACGGTTTCCCATAGTGGTTGTACCATTGTATATTCCCATCAACACTGTACTAGAGTTCCAGTTCCTTTGCATTCTTACTAACACCTTGGTATGATCAGTCTTTTAAATTTAGCATTGTAATAAGTATATTGTTGTTGTTGTTAGGTGCCATGGAGTTGGTATCCGACTCATAGTGACCCTCATAGGGTTTTCAATGGTTGACTGTTTCGGGATTGCCTTGGGAGTGGATTGCCAGGTTCTTCTCCCATTTTTGTGGTGCTGGGAATTGAACTCCGGACCTCAGAGACTGCAGCACAGTGCTCTACCAACTGAGCTAAATCCCAGCCCCGTAATAAGCATGTAGTGGTATCTTATTTTTTATAGGTTGTATTTTCGTAATGACTAGAGGTCTTCTTTTTAAGTGTTTTCTTTTTTTATTACATCTCTATTTCTTTTCTCACAAAGCATTTATTCATTTTACCCCTTTGTAGGGGGCGAGGATTGTCTTTTTCTTATTGTGGAGCTTCGAGATTTTTTTTAAACATATTCTGGACACAGGTCCTTTATCAAATCTGTGCCTTGTGGAGTTGTTTTCTCATCGTTTTTGGCTTTCATTTTTTAAAAATTGTCTTTCAAGAACACTTAAAATTTTAATGAAGTCCAGCCTATCAGTTTTTTTAATGAACTGTACTTTTGGTGTTATGTCTAAGAAATCTTTACCCTAAACCAAGATCATAAACATTTTCTCCTCTCCTCTCTTCTCCTCTCCTCTCCTTTCCTTTCCTCACCCTCCCTCCTGCCTTTCCCTCTCTCCCACCCTCCTTCCTTCCTTCCTTCCTTCCTTCCTTCCTTCCTTCCATCTTCCTGTCTTTCTTTCTGCTAAGGCACCAACCCAGGTCTTATGCATGCATGCATGCTAGGTGAGTGCTCTAACACCAAACTACATCCCACTCATGGGTTGTGTTGTTGTTGTTCTTTTGAGACAGTGTCTTTCTCTGTATCCCAGGCTGGCCTTGTTTCTGCCTCTTGTTTCTGCTTCCTTAGTGCTAGGATTACAGATGTGTGCCACCATGCCCAGCTTCTTCTATAAGTTTTACAGTTTTAGGTTTTATATTCATGTTTATATTCTCTTTTGAGTTAAATTTTTATATGGTGTGAGGTTTGGATCTAAGATCATTTTTAAAAGGATATTTAGGCCATCATTCCAACACATTTATTGAAAAAGCAATTCTTTGTCCATTGCTTTACTTTTCTTTCTTTCTTTCTTTCTTTCTTTCTTTCTTTCTTTCTTTGTGGTACGGGGTGTTAAACCCAGGGTTTCGAGTTTGCATGCTTTGCAATGCTGGACCACTGAGCTGCCACCTCCAGCACATTTTTTTACTTTTTGAGAGAGGGTCTTGCTAAATTATGCAGACTGCCTCTGGTCTCAAACTTGCCATCCTCCTGCCTCCGCCTCCCGAGCCGCTGAGATTACAGGTGTGTGCCGCTGCACCCGGCTATGACATTACTTTTTTTTTAGTGACTTTTTTTTAAGAGCAGTTTTAGGTTCACACAAAACTGACAGCAAGGTACACAGATTTCCCATCTACTCCCTGCTCCCACTCATATATAACTTCCCCATTATCAGCACCACCCTCTTTGAACAGTGCGTGTGTTACCAGTGAAGAACCTCTATTAGCTGGGCATGGTGGTGCACACCTGTAATCCCAGCGGCTTGGGAGGCAGAGGCAGGAGGATCGCAAGTTTGAGACTAGAGGCAGTCTGTGTAACTTAATGAGACCCTGTCTCAAAAAAAAGTAAAAAAAATGGGCTGAGGGTGCAGCTAGTAGTCCAGCACTTGCAGAGCATGCAAGTACGAGGCCCCGGGTTCAACCCCCAGTACCACACACACACAAAAACCTCTAGTGACACATCATTATCACCTATAGTCCATAGCTTACATTAGGGTTCACTCTTGGTGTTGTACATTCTGTTGGGTTGGGACAAATGTATAATGACATGCATCCACCATTATAATATCATACACAATATTTTCATTGCCCCCTAGATCCTCTGTGCTCTTCCGGTTCATCCCTATCTTCCTCTCAATCCTTGGTCTTTTTGTTGTCTCCATAGATTTGCCTTTTACACAATACAGTGGGAATCACATGGAATGTAGCCTTTTCAGATTCCTTCTCAATAGTGTGCATTTATGGTTCCTTTGTGCCCTTTTATGACTTGATAGCCCATTTCTTTTTAGTGCTGACTAATATTCCATCATTTGGATGTATCAGTTTATTTATGCATTAACTTACTGAAGGACATCTTAGTTGCTTCTAAGTTTTAGTAATTATGAATAAAGCTGTTATAAACATCCATGTGGATGTTTTTGTCTGTGTATATGTTTTTGATTCCTTTGCATAAATACCAAGAGGGTACAACTGCTAGATCAAATGGTAACATTATGCTTAGTTTTGTAAGAATCCGTCAAGCTCTTCCAAAATGGCCATACCAATTTGCAATGCAACTAGCAGTCAATGAGAGTTCTTACCACTCTACATCCTCACCAGCAGTTGATGTTATCATTGTTCTGGGTTTGGGCTATTCTAGAGGTGTGTAGTAGCTCATTGTTGCTTTAATTTTCATTTGCCTGGTGATATGTGATGGTATCTTTTCATATGCTTATTTGCCATCTTTGCATCTTCTTTAATGAGGTTTTTGTAAAGGTCCTTGATCCATTTTTAAATCAGGTTGTCTGTTTTCATATTGTTAAGTTTTATGAGTTCTTCATGTGTTTGGGATAACACTCCTTTATAAGGCATGTCTCTTGCAGGTTTTCTCCCAGTCTTTGGCTTGTCTTTTTATTCTTTTGACATTGTCTCTTGCATAGCAGAAATCTTAAATTTTAATGAAGTTTACCTTATTAATTCTTTCTTTCATGGATAGTGCTTTTGGTGTTGTATCATCTTGAACATCTCCTGATGTCTTCTAGGAGTTTTATACTTTGCATTTTACATTTAGCTCTGTATTCCATTTTGAGTTAACTTCTGTTAAGAGTATGTTTGTATCTCGTTACATCTTTTGCATGTGATGACAAGTTTTTCCTGCATCATTTTGTTGAAATGGTTTTGCTTCATTGTATTGCCTTTGCTCCTTTTTCAAAGATCAGTTGATACATATGGGTCCACTTATGGGCTCTGTTGTCTTCCTTGATTTTTTTTTTCTCCCCAGTACTACACTGCCTTGATTATGATAGGCTTATGGTAAATCTTGAAGTCAAGTAATGCTGGTCTTTTTAAATTTTGTGTTGCGTATTCCAAATGTTTTTCCTGTGCATATCAACTTTAGAATTGGTTTGTCAATAATAAAATAACTTTCTGGAATTTTTTAGGGGATTGTATTGAATCTTTATAAATCAAGTTGGGAAAAACTCACATCTGGACAATTTTGAGTCTTCCTATCTGTACACATGGATTCTTCATTTTAGTTCTTCTTCAGTTTTTCTCATCAGAATTATGCAATTTTCTTTCTTTTCTTTTTTTTAGATACGAGGGGGTTGAACTCAGGGTCTTGTGCATATTTTGCAAGCACTCTACCACTAAGCTGTTCTTCCATCCCCTTTTTTATTTCTTATTTTGAGACAGGGTCTTGCTAAATTACGCAGGCTACTGGTGGATTCCAACTTGCAGTCCTCTTGCCTCCACCTCCTGAGTTGCTGGTGTTACAGGCATGCATCACTATGCTTGGTTTGTGGTTTTCATTATATACGTATTGTATGCATTGTATGTTATATGTATTTTATTTTGGGGGTGCTAATATAAATAGCCTGCACAAGTACCACTGTGGTGTTCGATCCCATCAGATCTTGGAAGCTAAGCAGGGTCAAGCCTGGTTAGTCCTTGGGTGGGAGACCACCTGGGAATACTAGATGTTGTTGGCTGGGGAGAAGGACTTGGCAACCCACTCCCAAAAAAACAATCAGCCATTGAAAACCGTATGAATAGGAGAGAAGCACTGACAATAGTATTTCACCTGTTGTACAAAGGGTTGCTATGAGTTGGGCCTGATTCAATGGCACTTAACAACAATATAAATAGTATTATATCTTCAGTTTAGAGCTCCAATTGCTCCTTTTTGGTATATAGGAAAACAATTAACTTTTATATATTCATTGTGTATCCTGCAACCTTGCTATAAATACCTGTTCTAGTAGGGGTTTTTTGGTCACTTCTTTCATATTTTCTACATAGACAGTCATGCCATGTGTGAATAAAAGCAGTCTTATTTCTTCCTTCCCCATTAGTATGCCTTTTCTTTTCTTCTCTTAGCTTGGATTTCCAATATGAGTGGTGAGAGGGGACATCCTTGCCTTGTTCTTGATCTTAGTGGGAAAGCTTCTAGTTCTTATCATTAAATATAATGTTGGCTATAGTTTTTGTAGCTAATTCTTTAATAGAGGAAATTCCCCTCTGTTTCTGGTTTACTGAGTCTTATCATGGATGGATATTGGAGTTTTTAAAAGAGCTTTTTCTGTGTCTATTGATATGAATATATGATTTTTTTCTTAGGCCTGTTGATGTGATGGATTATTTTAATTGATTTTCACATTTTGCACCTTGTGTCCCTGGCAGAAATCCCATTTGGTCATGCTGTATAACTCTGTTTTCAGTGTGATTTACTAGTATTTTGTTGAGAGTTTGGCCTCTGTGTTCTTGAGAGATACGGTCTGTAACTTGCTTGTAATGTCTTTGTCTGGTTTTGGTATTAGGTTGATGCTGGCTGTAGTTCTATCTTCTGAAAGATACTGTGATATTTTTGAGAGTTGAAATAACTTTCTCCTAATATGGTGGGATAGAATTCACCAATAAACCCATGTGGGCCTAGTGATTTCTATTTTAGAAGATACTGACTCAATTTCATTAATGTATATAAGCCTGTTCATATTATTTCTTCTCATGGGCATTTTGGCAGATGTTGTCTTTCAAAGAATTGTTCCATTTCATATATATTATCAACCTTGTGGCATAGAGTGGTTCATATTTCTGATTATCCCTTTCATGTCCGTGAGATTGTAATGATGTTCTCTCTGTCATTTCTGATATTAATAATTTATGTCCTCTCATTCCTTAGTCTAGCTAAAGGCTCATAAATGTTATTGATTTTTTTACATAGTACTAGCTGTAGGTTTTATTGTGCTTCTCTACTGATTTTCTATTTTCCATTTCATTGATTTATTTTCAAATTTTTTATTATTTTTTTAACTTCAGATTTAATTTACTTTTTCTAGTTTCCTAGATGATTGGTTTTTAGATCT
>VMDO01000003.1:665961-740197 GCA_007922755.1 Pedetes capensis
GCTATGAGTCAGACCCAACTCTGTAGCACCTAACAACAACATATGCCTGCAACATAATGAATAGCGAAAATGATTAGAAGTTGTTGTTGTTAGGTGCCGTTGAGTTGGTATCTGACTCATAGTGACCCTGAGTACAGCAGGAAAGACACTATTGTCAATGCTTCTTTGCTATTCATAGGGTTTTCAATGGCAGATTTTTGGGAGTGGGTTGCCGGTCCATCTCCCAAGCCTACAGCTTCTGGTGTTCCTAGGCGGTCTCCCATCCAAGTACTAACCAGGCCCGACCCTGCTTAGCTTCCGAGATCTGACGGGATCCGGTGCCACAGCGCTATGTCTGCAAGCTGATTAGAAGTTATTGGTGACATATTCTTATATAAGCCTTTTGCTTAGCTTTTATGAATAGTTTTGCTTTTTCTAGATTCCTTACATTCCTAGAAAACAATCCTAGAGGTTTTGTATGGCCTAGATTTTTATTTCCAGAATAACCCCAAGTACATATTCAGATGCCTCTGCAACCAAGCAAAGTAAAAATGTTTCCCTTTTCAAAAGTGTTGTCTCATTTTTAACTAGGAAAGAAGAAGCCTAATATATAAAATAGGAGACAAAATTTTTTTAGTAGAAAGAAGATACTATAAAGTTACACTATTAAGAGCCACTTAAAGCCAGTTAAGGAGAGATTAACTGAAAGGTTAACAAATACTCACCTAGTGTAATGTCTGTGTATTTTCACCCTCTCTTCTACAAAGTCTAGATAGCTCTTACCTGTCACACTGAGGCAGGATGGAAAGACAGAAAAATTTAGGGGACTTGGGAAGGAAAGGGCTTTCACCCTGGGATCTGGTCTGAGTTTTATCATACAAGAATTCCAGCACAACCCAAAGGATGAAAGCTGCTGTGAGAACTGCCTGTGTAGAGTCCTGCCCTTCCCTTGGACTCTCACTAAGCCAAGTAATAGGACCAGGTAATTTCTTTGTGAAAAAAGGTTGTAAGAATTTTCTTGACTCTCCCAATCTAGGCATTTTAACAAATGCTCTATAAAATGCTCTATCTGTAAATCAGTGTAATACACTCGTGGAACCTGTCGAGAAGCCCCAGAATCGTGTATCTGTTGTGAAGACACCTAGGCATGTCTCTCCCTATGTGCCCTTGCTTCATTTTGAAGCGTGTACTCTCTCTCCAATTTGTCCTGAAATTCATTTCTGTGACTTTGCAAGGACCCAACTGGCATTCCCTGAGTGGAGGTCCCTCATGGCAGGCGGAAACGCTGGGCTGTAGAGTCTCTCCCTGTCGATGAGAAAACTAGGAACAAATTTTGACCTGCATTACAGTTTTCATTTGTAAAACAACTTTTTTCCTCAGTTTGTAGCCTTGAAGAAATGTTCATTTTCTGTGAGCATGGGCAAGTGAGCTAGTCTTCTTGCATATTTGACAAAGGGTGTTCTGTAATCTGTGGGGAGCTACTGTTTTTCACAATCAACTTCCATGGGCATTAAGTCAAAACTAATATGGTAGCAAAAAGGAATTAAGTTAAATGAGATCATGTCCAAAGATCAGCACACATGACGTTCAACATGGGCTCCTTTGCTTCACTTAGGAACTTTATAGTAATTTCTCAGGAATGGTCAGGAACACACTCTGGAGCCAGATGCTAAGTGTTTTTTTTTTTTTTTTTTTTTTTTTTTTTAAAGTCCTTTCTTATTCACTGCCAAGCTTTGTGACCCTGGGCAAGTTACTTAATTTGTTAGACCACAGTTTCCTCATGTAAGTGCACTGTTGGGTTGCTAAAATTAAATGAGATAGTATATCGAAACCTGGTGTCTGGCATATAGTAAGTACTCAGTACAGTATTAATTTAAAAAGAGGAAAACTAGTTTCCTGAGAAGCTTCTAGGCTAGCAACATACTTGATACCTGTTAGCTAAACGGCTTCAACAAAAAGGCTTTCCATTTAAACTTTAATAAAGGGAACAGCTATGAATCAGTTACTTAAATTCTGAGTGTTTCCTTTTCTGTAAAATAGAGTTAGTATCTTTCTCATCATTTGCTTTCATTTATTCACTGGGTGAAGAGTAGCTGTTATAATGTATGTGAAGTGTTCTAGGAAAATATTAGGTTAATACTTGGAAGTGAATGATAGCAATAATAAGTATACACTTGTGGGTTCCATATCTGGTATCTCTCTATTGCACTTTAAGACATTGGGAAAGGAGGTTTGCTTTGTACTTTGTCATCACATACACTTAAATGTAGCAATGATGTTTTTCTCATTAATGTTGCATCTTCAGTATTTATCATATTGTAGTCAGTTAGCAAATTCTTGATGCACATATGGATAAGGCAAATTTGGTCTTTAAATCATACTACTTTTCTCTTAGTGATAGCAGCTCTTATAGAATAGTATTTATAGGAAAGTTTGTTATGCTGTCTAATTCATAATGGCCTGTACACAGTATATTTTAGAAAATACTGAATAGTTTGTATAGAATAGCTGGTTTACCATTTCTCCCCTTTTGTCTATCTTCTATATTGTGCAACATTGGTTATATTTATTGCTTATTCTCTTTTCTAAGAGAAAGAGTGGATTTTAAAATAAGCAAGAATTTTGCCTGGACAATATTTATGTAGATAATACATCATCTTTCATGATATTGTTGTTTTTGAGGAAACCTCAGGAGTCAGTTTTCCTGCCCCTCGTACCCTGTGCAGGAATAGGCACACAACCATTTGAAGCATGGATAGGATAATCTTTGGTACTAGAGTTAAGCTCATTTTCAATTTATGTCAAATTAGCATGCATACATGGCCACACTGAAATGTAAAAGTCCATTTTGTCATTGAAGGTTCCTGAAGTGGTAACTACCTTCAGGAGAACAAACAGGGAAAAAATTAGGAAAAGTGTTAAGTGCACAAATTCTACAAAAAAGCATGTTGGGAGTCACATAATGAAAAAGCAGATATTTTTATTATGATGTTTCTCCATATTTGGCATTGCTATAAATGGCTAACTAACATTTACTGCCAATTCAGTACAAATGTGTGGTTTGGTAATACCAGAACAGCAAATTTAAATGAAAAATAAAAGTTAAACATTTCCACACAGATTTTACAGTCTGACATTTCACTGCGTAGGTAAAAAGACAGTTTTTAAAACTACAGATTATTATTCAGCATGAATAAAAAACTACAACTTTTATTTTTAAACAGGAGTCACTGGTTTTAATTTTTACACATTTAAAAATTACTGTGATAAAAAATAATGAAAAAGCTTCTTAATAATGCCATACACAGTATAATATAGATTTGTCCCCATTATATAGCATTTGTTTAATATACAAAATAGAATATTGACACACTTGAATCTATATGTAGTTAAGCAAGTTATTTGAGGAGGGTATTTTTATACAGCCTCTTATCAGAAAATAAAATCCTCTCAGACATTTTCTAGAGAGAAGCTAATAACTCTTTCCTGAAAACCTGGTCACTAATCCTTTGTGGACCAGATTGATTGAAAATAGTCTGGAAAATGATGAAACTTCCATCCAAGGCGGTTTAAAGTGTCTGCCATACACTTTTATTTTCCCTTCCAACACTGAAACCAGGCACATAAAACACATTCAATCACAGCAATTGTTGGGGCGACCAACCAAGATCAAAATCTTACTGAAGGCTACCATGTTTCTTGAATTTTGACAGATCAAAGTACAATAGTATTGTTCATTCCATAGTGATGTTGTTTCAGGGTATTTAAAAGGAAACTAAAATGATGAGACTTAAGTAAAATTGGAATTGTTCATCTTCTCCCATCTTACTGCCACTGTCCCCAGATTCTGAAGTGAAGCTGCCTTTCCTTGGCATGTTTGCCCAGAGCTCGTCCTATGCTCATTATTAAGCTCTTCATAGACATTAATCATATTAGGTTTCCTTTTGGTCTGGCCAATTTTTTTCCCCCTCCAAGAGAAAGTAGGTGTTCCTTTAGGTTCTTCCCATGGTTTACACAGCTGAGTATGTACACCCTCAAACTGTCAAGTCCTTAGCTGCTTAGATCTGCTCGTGTAGTATCCCACAATAATGCCTAAAAACACTGAATCACTTTTTCTACCAGTAATTAAAAATACTTTTTAAGATTTGTTGTGAGTCACATAGGCATGTTACCAGCTCTCACTGAAATTACTACAGACATAGTTTGAGAGGGCAAGAAACTACATACATAGAAAATGAAGTTGCTTTCAAACAGTACCATATCTTTTTCTTCTCTTAAATCCATAATTAAACATAATTAAGATAACTTTCTCCTTTCTCATGTATTCTAAAAGAGCACAGCTGCGTTTTCCATTTAATGAAAAGCCTCCTAGAGTTGTTTCATGAATGTCAGTTACCTTGTTGACAACAAAGTACATGCATCCTTTTTGTATGGAGCTCTATTTTCTGAGTCAAGGTTGTTGGGGCTGAAATTAGATTAATGTGTGATGTGCTTTCTGGTTTTAACCATATAACATTCTGTAAGTGAGCAATAATCTACTTTTAAGAAGCTTTGAAACTTAACACTGTCATTGATAATATTCAAGTGGTATTTCTTAGGCACCATAAATTTCACATCCAGCTGGGTTACAACCATCTTAAAGTACTTGGAGATCAATTTAAACCATTACAAAAGGAATATTCCCTTTTAAAGAGCATTCAAAAGCAAATGATTAGATTTTTTTATTAAATAATTTCTGCAAAATACTGAAAATAACATTCAAAAAGCATTCAAAGAAAATATAAACATGTCCTCATTTTACTTGGAAATGAACTCTTGTAGAATAGAAAGGAATTAGTGTATTATTGGCATCCTATGGGATTCTGCACTATTTACATATTGCTGGTACCTGTATGCATATTATTGCCACACTTCTAAAGCCTCTGTGTTTGTTAACCTGTTGGGGAGGCTGTATGTATGTGAAAGTAATTCTGCTATCAGGTGGTGCCTATAACTATGTAAGCACCATCTTTCTGTCTCGTTTACATACTTTAGCGCAAGGGAAGATTTAATAAACTAAACCTGTGCTGACAGACTGTTGGAATGAGAAGGGTGGTCAGAATGGGAGGCAAAGGATTACTTCCTCTGTGATCTGATTGGGTCAGAGCCTCAGCAACCTTTACTGCACACAGGGCCAGTCTCCATCTCTCTCTTCCACTAGAGCAAACCTGTTTGGTGTCTGAGACACTGATGCCTGTATGAACGCTTGCACATACTATAAATCATATAGGATATCCATCAACATTTCTTTGACCCCTACAAAAAATATATAGCATGTCGTGATAAAACAATCTCATCTAAAAATCATTCTTATTTTACACTATACAAGCTATTTTACAATCATTTTAATAAATTGCATGTAAAGCTGCAGTAGCCCTTCCCTTCCCAGATTAGTGAATACCAATATGATATATATCTGAAACTATAACTAAATATAAAAATATATTAGAAGTTTCATATTTTTAATATTAGATTTTCAGTTCTCTATTACACAAATAATTTGGCCACCTTGAATAGAAATCAGATTTCTTGTGGCTTAGTAAATATGTTAAGTTTTGAGTTTACAGAAAGTTGGTAAGGTGCACACAGAAAGGGCCACTACAGCTTCTGTTTTGTTTTAAATGATAATTCTCAACAGTGAAGAAATTCACAAGACTTGTGTTAAATTCTATGACACACATAGGGATGTGTAGTTCTATAAACAGGGATGTCTGACATTCAGTTCTAAATCACAAAAATCAGTAGCTGAGCTTTCCCGTATACCAGGAAAGAGAGACCAATTGGTAACAGATGGGAATGTGAAAATGGGTGTCTTAGCCACTTTTGCCATATTAGAGATTTAGTTTTGGGGGTAAAGTTTAGTGAGAGGAAATGACTTGGTCTGATTAAAAATCTCTCAGCTGTGTTACAAGTGGTTATCTATAATCATAACTTTTAAGAAATTATACAAACTACTACAAAAGGTCCTGAAAGACAGTTTACCAACTTTCTTGCCATCTAACCATTGCAGAGATAGGGCATAAAGTACAAACAGGCCTCTTGTTAGTAATTATTTTTTAAAATTAACTCTTTTGCAACCATCATCCACAGTTTACCCAGCAGGTCACTGGACTAGGTGCTCTATACCAGTTAGGACGGTTAATTTGCACAACCTATATAATTGTCCACGGAAGCAGATATATACAAAATAAGAGCTTTTTGACAAGAATACTGGAGATCTGAGTCAATTTTTGTGGTCTTCTGATAGCTAAGTGCCATCAGGTTAGAAGCACCAACCCATTTTCACACAGAAGATTAATGATTAATGTTTAGAGTTTATTTAGGAAAGCTATGAACTAGCTGCCCATCTTAAACAGCTGTATAATAACTTGAATACAAAAATTATGTAAGAAAAAAATGAGCAAGCGTAGTTCACTGAATATAAAGGAAATTGTTAAAACCAGACAGTAATAGCTATAAAAGGCACAAGTTCCCTTTTCTGATATACACTTGTAAACTTTTTTCAGGCTTCCATGCATAAATCAAAAAATGCTATCCTAACTATACATGGGAAAATACATCAATGATGTCTAAAAAGTTTTATCCAGCCAACTGAAAAGTATGAGAAGAAAGTTCATCACACAGACTTTGGGCACTGGTGGTTTAGGTGCCATCCTTCTCTGACAATGGAGACCCACATTATGGTTTCTAATTTCTGGGATACACCAACTAATAAATTTCACTGTCTATCTTCCCATCACTTTACACTTTTAAAGTGATGACTCAACTGCATTTGTTGCCAAGTCTTGGCCCTCTATAAACCACGTGTAGTGCATATTTAAAAGAACAAAAAAAAAAACCCTGACAAAAACAAAAAACAGCAAAACTTTTACAAGACAAATTGATAGTTTGTACAGTAAAAGCTATAAATTCAACTTCCTTTAAGGCAACCTTTCTTAATAAGGCAGTCACTTTTGATGAAACAGAAGTTTTTTGATATTTCCATTTGAATATTTTGGTATCTGATTGGTGATGATTTCAGCTAACATCTCTGGGAATTCAATGCTCAAAGTCTTATCCATAAATGTTTGGAAGCAATAGTTAAGGAGATTTTCAGCAACCTGCAAGAGAAGATGTTGTCATTAGACTTCAAAACTCACCAGTATGAACATCTATCTCATAGTTGGCTTTTTCTTTTTTCTTTTTTATCTGACCTAAACTATACCAGTCTTCACAGGAACCCCTTAGGTGAAAAAGGAGTTTAGTAAAATAACATAAGCAATTAAGTACAAAAGACATTTTAATATTTAAAAAATGTGTGTAGAATCAAGGCCAGGCACGGTGGTACACTTCTGTAATCTCAGAATTTGGGAGGCTGAGATAGGAGGATTGCAAATTTGAGGCCAGCCTTAGCTACATTGTCTACCTTGTCTCAAAAACAACACAAAATGAAGCAACAAGAAGAAGCTTCATGTAGAATGATATGGAAGTGTTTCATTCTAAAAACTGTAGTACTAAAATATCTATTCTAGATCATATTCTAATTTAATAGATCAGTCATACAAAAAAGAGAATTCTACCTTTTTAAAAATAATGCTGTCAAATTCTGTAGTAACATGGTCATTTTTAATGCATATGACTAGATGAAATACTACTTCAAAATTGGCCTTATAAAAATATGTACAAAACTGAAGTTTACAAGTTGAAATCAAACCACCACCAAAATCCACAAATGGCAGAGGGGAGGGGCTTATTGTACGTAATTATGTACACTAAGCAAAACATATTCTATGTCCCACAAAATTCTTGTTATATTTGGCTTTATGGTTTTTTGTTTGTTTTGGTTTTATATTTGACACTTACATCATGCATGGAGTCCAAAAGTTTTGTCAGTTGATAAAACCGCTGCCAGTTCTGACTGGAGTTTCCTTCCCTTTTGACAATGGCTTTTCCTAGCTCTTTGATGTAGGTCATTCTAATTTCATCAAATAGTTCTTGGCTCTTCAAACCATCCTTAGGAACTGAAAGATTAAGACAGAGTCAATTAAAGGATTTCTTTGCTACACGTTTTCATACATCAAGTAGGGCACTTTAATAGCATATATCATGGTAACATTTTCTGTATTCTCTTAATGCATCCTGAAACATGAATTTTGAAGGGATACTGAGATTACAGCCAAGAGAGAATACAGGATAACAGAGAATTGGAGGTCTTAATCTTGGGTGCATTTCTTGGTTTCTAATGAATTAACTAATTAATTAATTAATTTATTTTTTATTGGAAAATTTTAATGTACACCTTAATGTGATTCATTCTGACATGCTTTTCATTGTGACATTTCCATATATGCATTTTGATGTACATTATTCATATAGGTGCCCCCTTACCCTCTTGTATGCTTCCCCCACCGCCCTCCCCATCTAAGTCTTCTCTATCATTTACTTGGTAATATTTTTCTATATGTCCTTGGGTTCCAGTTCTGTTTAAGACAGAAACTTTTCCTGTAGTGAACTTTGTTTTTTATCTTGTCAGAACAATTGCATGCATTTTCTAAACCGTTTATATTGACACCATTCTTGGCTTTTTTTTTTCCTTTTATTTTGATCTGACCTTTGAATAGGATTTTTCCTTATAATTTTGATTCAGCTCTTACATATGAGTGAGAACATGTGGTGTTTCTCTTTCTGATCTTGGTTTCTAATTTATAAAATGCAGCTGGTAATGACATCTTCCTCCTTAGTGCACCAAGTAGTTTTTAAAGACTAAATTAAATGATACAGTGATTATTTACTTAACTTTGGCTGTCATCCCGCTTTTGAGTTTAATTCTGTTTTGAGATAGAAGACTTCAACAATAGTGTTTATTCCACTAGTTACATCTTAGTTGTTATTGTTAGGTGCTTTTGAGTCCAATTCATAGCGACCTTATGTACAATAGAACGAAACACTCCCTGATTCTGTGCCAGGAATACTATCTAATTTATGTTTAAGTGCACTGCTGCAGACACTGTGTCAATCCATCTAGTTGAGGGTTTTCCTTTTTTTTTTTCTTGACCCGTCACTCTGCCAAACATGATGTCCTTATCCAGGGATTGGACCCTCTTCCTGACTACATATCCAAAATTACATAAGACACAGTCTACCCATCCTTACTTCCAAGAAGCACTCTGGTTGCACTTCTTCTAGGACGGATCTGTTGGTTCTTTTTACAGTCCATGATATAGTCAAACTCATCTTCAGCACCACAGTTCAAAAACATCAATTCTTCTCTTGTCTCCTCTATTCATCGTCCAGCTTTAACAAACATATGATGCGACTGAAAATACCATGGCATGAGTCAGGCACACCTTCATCTTCAATGTGACATCTTTACTTTTCAACACTTAAAAGAGGTCTTCTACAACGGCTTTTCCCAATGCAATGTGTCTTTTGATTTCTTGACTGCTGCTTCCATGTATGTTGATCATAGAACCAAGTAAAGGAAAATCTTAGAAAACCTCAGTCATTTCTCAATTTATCATGAAGTTGCTTAAGGACTCAGTTGGAAGGACTTTTGTTGATGTTGAGGCACAATCCATACTGAAGGCTGTGTTCTTTGACTTTCACCAATAAATGTTTCAAATCCTCTTACTTTTCAGCAAGCAGAGTTGTGTCATCTGCATAACAGGTGGTTAATGAGTCTTCCTCCATTCATAATGCTGCCTTCTTTATAAAGTCCAGTTTCTCGGATTATTTGCTCAGCATAGAGTTTGAAGAGGTATGGTGAAAGGATACAGCCCTGATGCACACCTTTCTCAACTTTAAAACAAGCAGTGTTTCCTTGTTCTGTTTCAATGACTGCCTCCAGATCCACGTACAGATTCCTCATGAGTACAACTAAGTGCTCTGGTATTCCCATTCTTCACTGTGTTGTCCATAATTTGTTATGATCCACAAAGTCAAGTGCCTTGGCATAGTTGATAAAACATAGATAAACATCTTTCTGGTATTCTCTGCCTTCGGCTACTATCCATCTGACATCAGCAATGATGTCCCCGGTTCCACACCCTCTTTTGAATTTGGCTTGATTTTCTGGCAGTTCCCTATCTATATACTGCTGCAGTACTTTTGAATGAACTTTAGCAAAATTTTACTTTCATGTGATATTAATGATATTATTTGATAGTTTCCATATTCAGTTGGATCCTCTTTGTTGGGAATAGGCACAAATATGGATCTCTTTCATTCAGTTGGCCAGATAGCTGTTTCCCAAATCTCTTGGCATAAATAAGTGAACACCTCCAGTGCTGCATCTGTTTGTTGAAACATCTCTGTTGGTATTCCACCAATTCCTGGAACTTTGTGTTTCACCAGTTCCTTCAAGGCAGCTTCTATTTCATCCTTCAGTACCACTGGTTCCTGATCATATGTAGCTTCTTGAAATGGTTGGTCATCCACCAATTTTTTTTGGTATAATGACTCTGGTTGATGTTTCCTGTGTCATTTTAATATTTTTCCTGTAGAATCCTTCACTCTCGCCACTTAAGGCTTGAATTTTTTTTTCAATTCCTTAAGCGTGAGAAAAATAGTGTGTGTTCTGTTCTTCCCTTTTGGTTTCTATCTCCAGCTCTTTGCACATGTCATTATAATATTTGATTTTGTCTTCTCAAGCTGCCCTTTGAAATCTTCTGTTTAGTTCCTTAAGCATGTCTTCCTTTTGCTTTAGATGCTCAGTGTTCAAGGGCAAATTTCAGAGTCGCTTTTTGCTATGTAATTTGGTCTTTTTTTTTTCTTTTTTTTTTTTTCTGTCTTTCTAGTAACCTTTTTCTTTCCTCCTTAATGACATCTTTGATGTCATGCCACAACTCCTGGTCTTCGATCATTACTGCCTAATGCATCAAACCTATTCTTGAGGGGGGTCTCTGAACTGAAGGTCACACCTTGGCACTTGTACATTTATTCTAATTTTCTTCAGTTTCAATTTGAAAGTGTCTGTGATATCACAAGCTAATTAGAACTTTGTAATTAGCATGCAATATACTTTTTAAATGTGTTAGCATGCCAAGTTGACAGGATTCCAATCTAAAAATAAATATAATTTTTATTGTAGCCTGTATGCCTTGTTGTTATTGTTGTTAGGTGCCATTGAGTTTGGTCCTAGTCACAGTAATCCTCACAGGGTTTTCAATGGCTGATTGTTTTGGGATTGCTTTGAGAGTGGATTGCCACATCCTTCTCCTGCTAGCTATACCTCATGGAATCTGGATTGTAAAATTGGTATAAAATCTTTTTTTGATATACTATTAAAAACTAGTGCTACTAAGGACAGTAAACACAGGGATAATCATGATCACTTAATTTTGCAGAGATTACGACTTTTGTAGAGTGTCACATTTCTCAAAGTGTGCTGCTAGGAATACTGGCTCTGTGTTAACAGTGTTTGGGGAAAGGATTTGGTAGTTAAAATAAAGACTATATGTTTAATACAAAGGCAGGTTTCTGAATTTCAGGACTTCTCAGAGATACTATTATGCAGTTTCTCGACTTCTTTTTAGTTACTGTATTATCAATGACAGTTCATGCCACAAGGCATGAGTTGAGTAGCTGTAACAGAATGTTCAAAGCTGAAAATGTTTCCCAACTTGCTCTTTTACAGAAAGTTTCCCATTTCCTAAACTATGCATAGTACTATATATCCTTTCATTTTGCCTTTCAATGTCTTTATTTACATATTATTATAAATAGCATAAAGTTTAATATTAAGATCCATTTAAAGTTGAACCATTTAGTCCATCTCCACATTTCATGAAATTACTGACATTATTTGAATTTGTTTGTACTACTTTACCTTTGTTACCTTTGTTACTTCTTATCATGCCCCTTTTTGTGCTCTTCTCCCCTCTCATATCTTTCATTCTTTTGGATTGCTTTTTGTTATGCCTCCTCCCTTTCTGCCTACAAAGATTTAGTAATTTTCATATTCTAGTTGTCATACTTGAAATTTCAACATTCATTCTTATCAAACTCCCCTTTGTGTTTACAGTTCTTTTTTATTAAACTCCCAAAGGTATTATTTTTTTTTATATATAAAGTAAATGTTTGAATGTTCCCTATGTATTTACCACTTTCTTCACTCTTTATTCCTTCTTAAAGATGAGATTACTTTCTTTTAGCTTAAATTTATCCTTTAATATTTTTGTTATGGTCTATGATGGCAAACATTATTTTTACCTTTTATTTAAAAATACAGAATACTGACCATTTAGAGTGATTTTTGATATAATTAGACTAATAGCTACTGTGTTTGTAACTTTTGTACTCATACTTGTCTTTCGTTTCCTTTTTTATTTTGTCCTCTGTCTTCTGTTTTCATTGAGCATTTCCTGAATTCCATGTTCTCTCCTCTCTTAACATACCAGTTATTACTTTGTTTTTAGCGGTTGCCTTAGCATTTGCCATAATGCATTTGCAACTAATCTGTGTCCCTTTTCAAAACACTGTACTGCTTTATAGGTAATGCAGGTGCTAGAGTATTCCCAATTACTCCCACTCAACCCTTATAACATTGTTGTCATTCATTTGACATATCCGTATGTTCTAATCATGCAGTACATCATCATCACCATCATTTTACACAGTCATCTATTAGATCAACCAAGAAAAATGGCATTTTATTTTACCTTTATATATTCCTTCTCTGATGCTCTTCCTTTTTTATATAGACCCACAATTCTGGCATACATTTTCCTTCCCTCTGAAGAACTTTTCAACAACTCATCTAAGACAGGTCTAATGATGACTAATTCCTTCAATTTTTATTTGTCTGAGAAAGCCTTTATTTCTACTTTTTATTGTTTTTTTGAGAAAGGGTCTTGCTATGTAGCCCATGCTGGCCTCAAACTTGGTATTCCCCTGCCTATGCCTCTGGAATGTTAGAATGATAGGCATGCTCCATCATGCCCAGCCCTGTCTCTTTCACTTCTGAAGGATAATTTTGGGGACCACATTATTCCAGGTTTGTGTGTTTTGTTTTGTTTTTAATTTCAGTACTTTAAATGTTTCATTTCACTCTCTTCTTACTTGCATGGTTTCTGATAAGAAGTGTGATGTAAATCCTGTGGAAGCTGTTTTGTTTCTCTGACCCTTTCAAGACTTTTTTTTTCTCTTTCATTTTTTGCAGTTCAAATAAGACATGCCAAAGTGTTGATTTTTTTTTGCTGTTTACCTTGCTGGTGTTCTCTGAGCTTCCTGGATATACATTTTGGTGTCTGTCACTAATTTTGTGGGAGAAGGACCCGGCAAGCCACTCCCTCAAAAAAATCAATGTGCCACTGAAAACCTTATGAAATAGCAGAGAAGCAGACAATAGTGTTTCCACCTGTTGTAGGTAGGGTTGCTATGAGTCGAACACTGACTTGACAGCACATAACAACAGCAACAACACTAATTTTGTAAATTTCTCAGCTTTTATTCCTTGAAATATTTAATTTATTCCATTCTTTTTATTTTCCTTCTGATATCTCCATTATTGTATGCTACCTTTTATAATTGTCCACAGAATTCTTGAATATTATTCCCCTCTTTTTTTCTCTATGCATTTGTGTTTTAGGAAGTTTCTATTGACCTATCTTCAAGCTCAGTGATTGTTTCCTTGATTGTGCCCAGTCTACTAATAAGCGTATCAATATTCTTACATTTCCATTTCAGCATTTTTAATTTCTAGCATTTCTTTAGAGAATTCTTCAGCATTCCTTGAATGCTATCTCTCTGCTTACATTATCCATCTTTTTTGTTTGTTTTTTCCTTCCTTCAGTACTGGGGGATTGAACCCAGTACTTCATGCATGGTTTATAAGCACTCTACCACTGAGCTGCACTCCCACCCCATTTTTAAATTTTTTAAATTTTGAGACAGATCTCACTAAATTATGTAGGCTGCCCCCTGCCTCAGCCTCCCAAATTGCTGGGATTACAGGAGTGTACCACTGTGCCCAGATTTCCCCGTCTGTTCTTCCGTGTAATCTGCTTTTTTCATTGGAGTCCTTAACATAGACAGCATTGTTATTTTAAACTCCCCACCTGATAAAATCCAATATTTTTAGACTCTGCTTTCTCTCTTTAGGCTGTGGCTTTTTTTTTGGCCTTTTTGCCTGCTTTGTGCTTTTTTAGCTTGTTTTTGTTGACAGCTGGACATGATGTCTCAGAACTGCTGTTATTAGGCTTTTAGTGGGGGATTTTATCTTAATCTGGATAGAAGCTGGTCTGTATTTAATGTTTGCTGTAGTTGTGGGGACAGAGACTTTGGTTTCATTGTTTTTTATTATTGTTTCCCCCTCTTTTCTTTGTGTTTCCCTAAGAACTTAAATAGCTTAGATCCTACAACTCTCAATTCCAATCTACTATTATTATACTGGAGCCTTATTGATATGGTGGGAAGAGTTTTTTTTATAATCCTTATGAATTACATCTTGTTTTTTAAGTGGAGCCTAAATACCCGGACTGTGAGCTTCAGAAATGTTTCTTTCCTTCTCCCCTTCTGGAAGGCTAGAAGGGGCTGGCATCCTCTATTTGCCTTTACCTCCAGGTCAGATAAGGCCCTGCAATAGTTGCCCTTGGAGTGCAGGCCTTTGTTATAGAGAAAACACACGCTCCACACTTCAGGTATTTCCAAATGCTAACTCTTCTTCTCCCTCATTCCAGAAAAATGAGGGAATTTTTCTGTTGTCTTCATCATGAGAACCTTGTAGAGTTTCTGAAGATAAAACCCAAGAAAGTATGAAGGCTCTTTTAAGACTGGATTCCTGAGAGACTCTGGAACTCCCAAGCTAGTTACCCATCAGCCTTCATCAAAATTTATGGAAACCTTTTCAGGTTAGTTTCTTTCCCTTAGTAATGTATATTTAAGGTTCTTTTACGTCTGTTCATCACCTTATAGCCCATTTATTTTTAGTATTGAATAACATTCCATTACTTGAATATACCAGTTTATTCATTCACCTACTGAAAGACATCTTAGTTGCCTCCAGGTTTTGGCAATTATGAATAAAAAGGCTGCTGTAAACATCCATGTGGATGTTTTTGTGTGGATATACATTTTCAACTCCTTTGCATAAATGCCAAAGGGTACAATTGCTAGGTCAAATGAAGAGTATTTTTAGGTTTGTAAGAATCCATCAACCTGTCTTCCAAAATGGTCATATAATTTTACATTCACACCAGCACTTAAAGGTGTTATTGCTTTGGATTTGGGCAATTCTAAAGGAGTGCAGTGGTAACTCATTGTCACTTTAGTTTTCACTTCCTTGATAATATGTGATGGTGAGCATTTTTTCATATGTTTACTTGTCATCTTTACTGTACCTTCTTTAGTGAAGTGTCTGTTAAGGTCCTTGGTCAGGTTGTTTCCTTATTGTTTCAAGAGTTCTTTATATATTTTGGAGAATAGTCTTTTATCAGATATGTGCAGACCCTTCTGTTATTACTTATTGAAAATGCCACATACACTAATATGGATAAGATGCTTCATATTTTCTGAAAGTCTTCTAGTTTTACTAAGGGAATATGTTTACTAGATGAAAGTAATCTCACTAAAGTTTAAATGCCAGTAGATTTGTTTAAACTTTCATGATTGTTTCACAAACTCTTGGCGCTGTTTTTTAGGGCATTTCGTATACATGATAGTATTCATTGTGCAACTACAAGTAGCAGGAGAAGTAAGATCACTGTTATTGGGGTTCTTTCTCTTTGATAACATTGTTGTATGAAACAAAGATCAGATCGAAGGAAGGAAGGAAAAAATTGTTATTAGGTGCTGTTGAGTTGGGGCCATCTTTACAAATTCTGATCAACAGAGATACTAATTCTGATCAACAGAGATACCTGTCTACTAAACCTATTTGTTTTATTACACTTTTTCTTTTCTTTTTTAAATTGCAGTACTGGTTGTCAAACACCTGGGCCTCACACTTGCTAAGCAAGCACTCCACCACTGAGCTGCACCTCAACCCCTTATTTTTGTGACAGGGTCTCACTAAGGTGTGCAGGGTCCCTGTGGGCTCAAATTCATAATCCTCTTGCATCAGCCTCCTGAGTTGCTGGAATTACAAGCATGCCCCATGGTGCCTGGCTGTCTTATTACTCTTAATATCACAGAATATGCCTTTCTAAAAATTTACATTTATAAAAATCATCTGATTAGCAGAATATAGTAGTAGACTTGGCACAATTATTAGTACTATATGTAAAAATGATCCTGCATTGGTACCACTGTGGCATCCGATCCCATCAGATCTCAGAAGCTAAGCAGGGTCAGACCTGGTTAGTACTTGGATGGGAGACCGCCTGGGAACACCAGATGTTGTAGGCTTGGGAGAAGGACCCAGCAACCCACACCCAAAAAAACAAAAACAAAAACAAAAACAAACCAATCAGCCATTGAAAACCCTATGAATAGCAGAGAAGCACTGACAATAGTGTTTTGTCTGGTGTATGCAGGGTTACTGTGAGTCAGATACTGACTTGACAGCACCTAACAACAACAACAACAACAACATATGTAAAAATTAACCTTTGTTTCTAGATGTTCATATCCCATGCTTCTGCCATATTTAGAAGTGAATTTTAGATATAAATTGGTATTTTACCAACCTGAAGAAAGAAGCAGTAGGGTTTTCATACAGAGATACTCTTCATAAGAAACCTGAAGTCTTTGTAATTCAGAGGAAACATATAGCATATGTTTACATTGGTCATACATACACGGTAGAGTCATTCTCTGCCTGCGAGAGACAAAAATGAGTGAGTTAGAAATAGTTCCAAAAAAAAACCATGTTTCTTTTGATTTGTTTTACGAAGTTATGAACTCATAAATAGGAACACAACTACTGCTATTAATGTTACTTCCTTTATAGTACCAGAATTTTGGAGAACTTTCCTTAAAGTTCTTTCTGGGTCTAGAGTATCTCAAGAGACTACTGAATAATCTCTAATTTTACAGTGGAGATATTATTTTTTCTTTTTACTTTTTTGTCTTTGTCGCCATTGTGGTCTTTTGGGTAGCACTGGGGAGCTGAACTCAGGGCCTCACACATGCTAGCTGGTGTTGTAGCACTGATTTGCATCCCCAGCCCCTTTATTTTTTGAGACAAGGTCTTGCTAAATTGCACAGGCTACCTCTGGCCTTGAATCCGCAATCCTCTTGCCTCAGCATCCTGACTCCCTAGGATTACAGGTGTGTGCCACAGTGCCTAGCTAGAGACATTATTTTTCCATTATGCATTCCATATATTGTTTTATTTACTTTAATATTTAGAAACTTATTCCTACATAATTTATTGCCACTTTCCTATTTAAATCAAATTTTGACGTTTGGATATGGCAATAAAGATAACATAGTTTTTGATCCTATCCACTTGAAAATCAGAAGGCATTATTCACAGCATTCTGTACGAAAGACAATCATGTGTCACACATGATTATAGTTATGGAGAGGGCCAGAACTAGCACTTGACTCTAGTAGACTTTCTGATACCCCAAAACTGCCTCTGATAGACATGACTGAATTTCTTTTAACTCAAAAATACCGAAAAACCCTTGATTATGATTTTTAGTAGTCATTATCACAACTACGATGTTCAAACAGATCTCTAAAGTTCCCTTACTTTTGAAATGACACTAAGAACCTGAAACTGTGCTTTAGTTCATGTCTTTTTAAACCTAATTTTTTTTTTTTTTTTTGTGGTACTGGGTTATTGAACCCAGGATGATGCCTCACCACATCTGCACATGTAGACCCTTTTTTATTTATTTTGAGACAGGTTCTCATTAGGTTGTACAGGCTGCCTCTGGCCTTGAACTCACAAATCCTTCCTGCCTCAACCTCCTGGTCTGTGGGATTAGAGGCATGCTCCATGGTTCCTGGCTTATTTCATGGCTTTAAAATGCTTTAAGAAACTTTTTTATATTTCTGGGAGAAAGTGATCTTGGACTTAACAGAAACAAACAAGGTTATTACTTTTTTTTTAACTTAAGATGTGGTTTATTTCTGAATATGATAAAATGAATCAGATATGAATTACATGCTGCCAAAGTGATCATGGAAGAACTCCCATGGTGCTTCAAGATTTCAAATCTCTTACCAAGGAGGTACCTTCCCAATCCCCGTATAGTATGGTAATTAAGCATTCCTTTTCTGAAAGCTATCTTTTTCTCATTTAGTTTCTTATTCATGGCTAGATTGCTCATATAACTAAAAATTTCAACAGAGTTACAGCAGAGTAATAATACATTCTTTTTGGCTGTGAAAAAAAAAAGTATTTTTCATAACATTGTGACCTAAGGATAACCATGAAAAGACTGTTTTACAGGTACACACCTCACATTCAAAATCTGCCTCTCTCAGACACCAGAACAGTATGGAAACTCTGTGGGCTAAGAAAAAAAAAAAAGGAGAGGGAGGACTGTTCATCTCACACATAGCAGCATTAAGGACATAAGAATGCTGCTTCAAAACTATTTCATCCAGCTGGGTGCTGAAGCACATGCCTGTATTCCAGTGATTTGGGAGGCTGAGGCAAACCCCCCAGTAATGAAAACAAAACAAAACAAAACCAAAACAAACAAACAAAACAAAACAAACCCCAAAACAACAACAAAAAAGACGATCCTCTAAAAGAACTGAACAGTAAGTGAAAAGAATCCTTTAACAACTGGGTAAAATCTTTAAAAAGCACTCTTCCTTATTCCATAAGGTAAATTTGTTGAGAAAAAAAGTTCTGTAATTCTCATTTTATGTAAGGAATGTATGTGGCATGATCAGGTTATGCTGTAACTTCTGAAATCTAAATTGGTTAACACTCTAAATTAGCTTAGTTTTACAAATGAAAAGGGCAAACTGATGCTTAATATAAATCAATTCATGGTTTTAATACCAATTAAGTGACTTCAAATTGCTTATTAGAAAGTGACTATGGCAGGATGTGATAGTGCACACATGTAATCCCAGTGACTGGGGAGATGGAGGCAGGAGAATCACAGGTTCAAGGCCAGGGGCAGCCTGTGCAACTTAGTGAGACCATGTCTCAATTTAAAAATATTAAAAAAAATGGGCTGATGGTGCAGGTCAGTAACACAGCGCTTGCAAAGTATGTGCGAGGCCCTGTATTCAGCCTCCTAGTTCTGGAAAAAAAATGCCTATGAACATCAACAACATGATACTTTTAAAAAAGCATGGTAGGTTTCTGGTATGAGCAATAATGTCTTCAGTTTCCATATAAGCTAAATATATTTATCAATGAACTTAAAATTAGGTCAAACAACTTACTGCCTTATATTGTGATGTGGTAGTTTGAACAGTTCCTTTTCTGGCAATAGGTAGTCAAGGTGACTTCTTTTTCTGACACAAATTAGTGTGTGCCTGTGTGAAGGTGTGGGCTGGTGAAGCACAGCCTACTAGCTGAATGCAGAGATATGGCTCCTTCTTAGAATACAAAGCAATTTAATACAATGTATGTATTTCACATTCTGCCTCATGTTGTTTCTCACTATGAAGGCTGGTCCTTCTCCTTCAAGTCTCACCCCTTCAGGAAGCCATAAGCTACTCTATCTGAAATGGACTTCTTTCTAGTAAAAACTGTCACAGTCTGAAATTAAATTTTTATATATTTGGTAGTTATCTATGTCTCCTCCACTAAAATGTAAGCCACTAAAGATCAGGAACCTTTTGTGTTTTATTCTTTGCCACTGTCATGTTCTAGGCACATATTACATATTAGGAGTATGATGGAACTGGGCCTGTAGCTCAGCTAGTAGAGTACTTCCTAGAAAGTGTTGAGGCCCTGGATTCAACCTTCAGCACTGAAAAAAAAAATTTACTAGGAGTATGATGAATATCTCTTATTCTTTTCTAATCCATTCTGGCTGAATAAAACCTAATTTTACTTCATGGCCTACAAGATTCTGCTTATCTTCATCACTGCTGACTTCTCTAATCTTAAACTATATCCTTCGTGTCCTTTTCTCAATTCCTTATACATGCCAAGCTTGTTTCCAGGCTTTGCACTTGTTTTTTCTGCCTTAAAAACCTACACTTTCACATAGCTTATTCTTTTGTACAGTTGAATGATCAGCTACTTTGGGCCTTCTGCAGTCATAAAAGAGCCTGCAGCGGTAGCCCTGTGACATCTGATCCCGTCAGATCTCGGAAGCTAAGCAGGGTCGGGCCTGGTTAGTACCTGGATGGGAGACCACCTGGGAACACCAGAAGCTGTAGGCTTGGGAGAAGGACCTGGCAAACCCCTCCCAAAAATCAATCTGCCATTGAAAACCCTATGAACAGCAGAGAAGCACCGACAATAGTGTTTCCCCTGTTGAACAGAGGGTCGCTATGAGTCGGATACCGACTCGACGGCACCTAACAACAAGCAGTCATAAAATCTCCCTCTCTCTATCCTAGACACACCATTATATCATGGCTCTGAAAAATTTTGGCCATTTATTTGAATTCCCTTATTAGAATGTTAGGATCCTCATCTATTTTGTTCATTATTATATTCCAAGCTCCCATAATAGTGTTAAGGACTCAAGTACCATTGAATGAATATAGTACTGGAAAATAAGTATCAGCAGTGGAAAAACAATACCAAGTTTAACCAGGACACATAAGTATTTTAGCTAGGATTTTACTATGCAGCTAACTTAGTAGTAGGGAAATCTGAAATCTCTGCTTTATGTAGTTCTCAGTTATCCTGAGAGATATATGGCCTTGGAATTACTTAGTGACAAGTTAAGGAAAAAATGTTCTTGATCTAGGATTATTCCACCACCTATGGCTTCTTGCACACTGCCTAAGAATCTCTTCTTAAAAATACCTGGGACTAGTCGAGTGCGGTGGCGCATTCCTGTAATCCCAGAGGCTGGGGAGGTGGAGGTAGGAGGATCGCAAGTTCGAGACCAGCAGTAGTCTGTGTAATTTAAGGAGACCCAGTCTCAAAAAATTAAAAAAAAAGGGGGGGGGGTGCTGGGCATGCAGCTCAGTGGTCCAGCCCTTGCAGAGTATGCAAGTGTGAGGCCCTGGGTTCAACCCCCAGTACTGCCAAAAAAAAAAAAAAAAAAATCTGGGACTAGTATCATCCAGTCTGTACTTGTTGGTGTTGGGTGCCATCGAGTCGGTATCCGACTCATAGTGACCCTATGTACAAAGGGTGGAACACTATTGTCAGTGCTACTCTGCTATTCATAGGGTTTTCAATGGCAGATTGATTGGGAGGGGGTTGCCAGGTCCTTCTCCCAAGCCTCCAGTATCTGGTGTTCCCAGGCCGTCTCCCATCCAAGTACTAACCAGGTCCGACCCTGCTTAGCTTCCGAGATCTGACGGGATCGGATGCCACAGGGCTACCGCTGCAGGCAGTCTGTACTACTGTTGTTGTTAGGTGCCTTCGAGTCAGTATCTGACTCACAGCGACCCTCATAGGGTTTTCAATGGCTGACTGTTTCGGGATTGCCTTGGGAGTGGATTGCCAGGTCCTTCTCCCATTTTTGTGGTGCTGGGAACCGAACTCAGGACCTCAGAGACGGTAGCACAGTGCTCTACCAACTGAGCCAAATCCCAGCCCAGTGGACACTTAAATAATGGAAGCTGTTAACATTCAGCTCAGATAGGTGCTTTTCCATAACTCTTACCCACTGTTTTTCTACATGGCACACATAAGAGGGAGTGTTCACTATATTTTCATACAGTATCTCTGTAAGCTTTCCTCAGTGCTCTCAAGTTTCCTTTTTGCTAAGTATCCTGTGCTCATCAATCAGTATTAATTTCCAAACTCCTTGCCACCTTAACATATTTCAAGTGGTCACTGTTACTCTTAATGTGGCACCCAGTTCTGAACACAAACAACTAATGACTGATTTACTCACAAAGAGTGCAATGAGACTATTATTCTACCAGTGTAGTTTAAGATTTCATTAATTTTGAGGGGAATTCTTAACAACATCCAGAGCTCACATTAAGGAAAATCTCATCTTTTTTCACAAAAATACAAACCTCCTTCTATTTTTCACTCTTTGTAGACCATGTGTTGGTGTGTATTCTCCTCATTTATGTTCTAATAAGGGTGATAAGATATGGGCACAGAAAGTAGTAAAACACAAAACAGAAAGTGAGAAGATCTAGGGCTATACAGCAGAGAGGTCATATTTGTTTTCACCATGAGCTGAGAGGGTGTATTTGAAGAATGGATTAGCTGAGTGGGAACAAAGAGCATGTGAAGAACAATGGGGGAGAAAGTGAGGTTTGGTTCTGAAAAGCCTGACACCATGCAGAGTATGCACTAAGTGGTCATGAGGTGAGACCGAAGACATCTGTATAGTGGGGAGATGTGTGAGGCAATCAGAACTATGCTTAAAGGAAGAAAAGATCATTAACACAATGAAGGCTACACTGGAGGTAGAGAACTGGTGAGTGAACAACTGCAGTGAGGTCAGGGGGAATGACCCTTGAAATATTTCATAGGTCTAGAGGATAAGAAAATAGATGATTTATAAAATCTTAAGTCCATACCTCCCACCCCTTTAGCTGAGATGTCATCATCTGTAACTGTTCTTCCTGTGTCAATGTTGAGTTTTCTCATGTTCCTTTTCCTTTCTAGAATAGGGTTATGTAATTAAAACATCACAGTAAGAGTCTTGTTAATTGCCATAGACTTTACTGACCCCAGATCTCAGAGATGCCCACTATTTAAAAATGTGTTTAAACATATCCCGGGACAGTAATAATGCCACATGCATATTTGCTCTACATCACACTTGACCTGCCCCAGGCATTAATAAACAACTCCAATTCAAGTTTGTCCAGTTCCTAGATAGCTGGTGGGGTTGATTAAATAGGAAAATATCAGCTGGCTAAAAATAAAGTATGAATGAACAGAGACAATGATTCACACATGACTTACTCATTAATAACCAGATCAGGAGCAAAACATAGCAGGCTTCCACTTGCTTGTCTGTATGATCTCCAACCAAGGGCAAATGCCATAAGAAACATCCATGAGTATTGCAGGAGGGTCATTTGGTCATCCAGATGTAAGTTCCTGAATCCTGAATGAACAGAAATTAAGGTGTAAGGCAACACTCTAGTTGCCAAAGAAATCGTCTCCCTGGGAACTGCTGAAGAACATTGGATCAATTAGTTTGTTTAGTGGCAACTCCTAGCAAGATAAAGCATATGAAATGCTAAATGAACACAGCTTTCTTTTGTTATCCTATACACCAAGGCCCAAGCCCTCAAAGCTTTTTAAAGGTATAAGAAAATTTATGAATAGCCCAATTAAGTAAACATAAATTAAATAGTAAAAGAGGAAACCAAGAGTCCTGGTTTAAGATATTAGTCAATTAATTGAAATTTAAAAATTCCCTGACATTCACATTTAATTTCCCCTTGATAGGACAGTGATGGTGGGAGGTCAGGTTACTCATTCTTGTTCTGTTTTTATTTGTGTCACTATAAACTTGTCAATTCCCTCTTTCTGTAAAGTCAGGATGAACCTAACATTAACTTCTGCTGTTCCACAAAAAGTTCCAATAATGAAACTTTTGTTTAAAAGTATCTGGAAAATTTACACTCAATATGTAGCATTTCATTTAATGAAGAGCTAAAATCATTTTGTTTTAGTACATTTTGACAAAGTCAACACATTGTTTACCAATTTTGTAAACAACATGAAAGAAAATAAACTTAGAATTTACTTAGAATTCTTAGAAATATACGTTTTCTTCCCCTAGACATCAGGGTGAAAGGAATTTTGAGTAAATCCTGTCACTGTAATTCTGACGTTATATCATCCTATCTACCATAAAACTACTATGCTATGGGTAATGATCTGAAAAGCAGGGAGCAGTGGAAAAGTTTTATTATAGACATTCCATTCACCCATATTCACCTGACTCTGCTTCTTGGTCCACAGAACTAAGAAAACAAGATCTGCTGTGAGAAATGATAAGGCACCCCAGAGTATATCTTGTCCAATAAAATACCAAAGTACATATGGTAACACTGTGCTCCTTTGCATCTTACCTGGGATTGCCTTTGCCCATTTCACTGCTGCAATCACCTGGCGTCCACCTAGCATGTTGAGTGCAGTCATGATCCTCCAACTTGAATCTGGCACAGTGCTATCATATCCTGCATATAACACCTCAGGTTCAATGACTTCCAGCAGTGACACCAAGGTAGGGTTGAGTTGTGGTAATGCTGCAGGAACTACTGTTTTGTTAGCAGGATTTTCAGATGTGTCTTGTGAGACTCCTGTAGTGGCTTGCTGAATTCCTTTTATTTTTTTCTTTGTTTTTCGAGCTGGGTATTGAAAAAATTACATAAAAATGGGTTATAATATTAATGTATGGGCTACAAAGCTGTGTCAGGTATTTTTAATTTCTGAAACTATTACTGAAAGAGGACAAATATTGTATTTAGTAAGTATGACAAAATGACATGGAAGAGAAGAAAAACATTTTTCTCCAAGATCCATAGGAACCCATTCACATATACTTTTTTTTATAAGTAAAGCCAGTAACTTATTAAGTTTACGTTGTCTTATTATACTGCTAAAACATTCGGAACAAATCATTTCTGTAGATCTTTCTGTATATTAATTTGTCTCATTTTCACTCTAAATGTGAAAAATTCCATGTAAATTATTTAGGACAAATTACATTCACAACCAACTCAAAAAAATCTGTCTAAATTTGTAATAGCAAATTAGAAACTGTAGTTTAGGGTTAACCTAAATTATGGTAGTATATATAATGAAGAGAGCTACACTACACTTATTTACAAAGACCCTCCTTATCAAGATAAGGTGACAGATTACATGCTAAAAATAATGTTAGTTCTAGCAGAACAGAATATCATTTAGGAGCTGAAAAGAAAACTTTACATTTTCTTTCTTTTTCTCTTTATCCCTTCCCTTCTGTTCCCTTTCCTTTTTCCAGTATTGGGGGTTAAAGCCAGGGTCTCATACTTGCTACACAAGTGCTCTGCCACTGAGCTGTACTCCCAGCCCCGCCCTTTCCTTTCCTTTCCTTCCCTTCCCTTTCCTTCCCTTCCCTTCCCTTCCCTTCCCTTCCCTTCTCTTCTCTTCTCTTCTCCCCTCTCTCTCCCTCCCGCCCTCCCTCCCTCTCTCTTTCTTTCTTTCTTTGAGACAAGGTTTTTCTAAATTGTGCATGCAGGCATTTTTGTACTATATATAAAGTAATATATCTCTGACTTTGTATGAAAAAATGTAATCAAACTACAGCAAGGGATTCTGTAGATTAACTTAATCATACTTGTTTTACTAAGAATTACATTATTCTCTTAGTACTGAGAGCCCTAAGGGACTACAATGAATGTAATTTATATGAAAGAAATGTCCTTGTGGTCAGAGATGCAAACCACTTTGCAAAGGGAAAAGTAAGTGAAAATTAAAATACTTATTAGGTCCTCTGTTCCTAAAATGACAAAATATATTCTTTGTGGAAGACAGATATGGTGGAAGGAACTATATATCTATGCCCTATGTTGGGGGTGGGGAAAGGAAAGCTTATTACACAGAACAGGTTCTGTGGGCACTGAGAAATTTTAGTTAACATTTCAAAACAGTGAAACAGGATCATATGACTGAACTATTCTCATTTAGTTTGCCATGCACTCTTGGAGGCAATGTGTGTTTAGTAATACAGAGAACAAACCTGAAACCAGCATATTGGACTTAAATCTTGGTTTTGCCATTTTGTAGCTGAGCCCTTTAAAAATTATTCCCTAGGCCTCAGTTTTTTCTTCTGTAAAATGAGTATAATACTAGTCCCTACCTCCCAGGGTAGTTATGAGAACTGAATCAAATTTGTAAAGTGCTTAGAACCATTTCTCACATTGTGTGAGAAATAAGTACCAAAAGTACCATATAAGACCTATCATTACCTGAACTTGTAGGAGAATCTTATGTTTTTAGAATAAAGTCAGATAGTATAACTCTATAGAGGAGTGATAAAATTTTGAAAAAAAGAAGAGCTTCTATACATATGGAAACTGTTTAGACAACCAGAAATATCTCACAGATATCCACATTCAAAATCATGGAATGTAATATATTGGCCATGTAAGAGAGCATGCATATCTCAAATCAGTATACTGGAACAGTATTGTAA
Source organism: Pedetes capensis (assembly GCA_007922755.1). Classification (NCBI taxonomy): domain Eukaryota; kingdom Metazoa; phylum Chordata; class Mammalia; order Rodentia; family Pedetidae; genus Pedetes; species Pedetes capensis. Next base: position 692,115 of record VMDO01000003.1, read on the forward strand.
AGACCTCAATTAACCATAACCTCAAATGGTCTAGGATGTATGTTTCTATACTCTACATCAGAACAAAGAGGAAAGGATAGTAACAAGCTAGAAGGTTTTAAAAAATCATTTTCTGTGACTTGTTAGGTGCCATTGAGTTGAGTCCAACTCATAGTGACCTTCATAGGGTTTTCAATGGCTAATTGTTTCAGGATTGCTTTGGGAGTGAGTTGCCACATATTCCTCCTGTATTGTGTGACTTAGTATATAATTAATTTATGATTATCTGTAGTCCTAAATGAGAATTGTTTTTCTTTTTTATTGGAGGGGCAGGGGTAAGGACTGAGCCCAGGGCCTTTTGCATGCTAAGTGCTTGTAGTTATCATTGAGTTTCATGCCCAGCCCCTGATGCTTTTGAATAAAGTTCAAAAAGAGCTAGTGAACCCAATTGTGAAGTACTGATTAAAGCAAGAAATGGTGCTAATACATTTTGAAAATATCTTCAGTAAGGAGTTAATAATTTAACCAATCACTCTTTTAAGCAACTTAGTTAATCAAATTTTACTTCATCACAAGTTCCTGTTCCATTAGAGTATAGAGTAGCAGTCAGTATATAATCTTTACAGAGGCACTGATGAGTCCATGATCATATCACTTATTCTTAAATAAAGGTAAATAAATCTAAGTTTAATATTTAGATAATTTAGGCAAGAAATATGATAATGCTGTAATAAGCCTACTTGCTTCTAAGTTCAATCTGACTGCTTATACCAAAAAAAACCAAAAACCAAAAAACAAACAAAAAACAAAACCTGTAATTAGGAATGATTAATGTACACCTTAAAATGAAATGTGCATAAAATAATTAGGATCGCCATTTAAAAATCTTATCTATATTTAAGTGCCAGGAACTTTCATCAGGGAAGAAGGCTGCCTTGAAATAAATCTTAAGGTTTACTTTGTATGGGGCAACAGTATCAAAATACACCACTTACAGCAATACTAAGTTACACTTATGGAGAGAATTGGGCTCTGAGAGAGCTAACTGATTCTGCAAAGTTACTCTGAGGTTATCATCAAAACTGCTTTGGCTGAAAGAAGCATTCTGATGAACAAGAGACTATTTAAGTCTCATGGTCTGCCAAGTCTCATGGTCTGCCAAATATTTCTGGGATAAGCACATAAAAGTTTTATGTGTATTAACATTAACTAAAAACAAAAATGAGGATTTCCCACTAAAACCATATATACACAAACCTTATTAATTTATATTTTTAAGCCTTTATTTCAAGTTGTCTACAAATAAAATCAGGTAACCAACATAGTATGTGCCACCAAACATCTAGTATATTATAAAATGACAAACTAGAACTCTATTCCTCCATGTAGTATAAAAGTAGATGTAAGATTAATCTTAAGTCTACTCTGAGGTGTTTTAAATAAGGGTCCAAAATAACCTTTTTGAGTAAAACATATGTGAAAGACTAGCATGTAATAATTCTTGATAAATCCTAATTTCTCCGCATTCTGATCTTATATTGGCCACTTATAAAATCATTTAATTAGTAGTGGTTAACACAGTATTCTGAGAAATTGCAGCTAATATTAAATTATACACTTAAATTTTACTCATTCAAGAAAAAATTCTGACAGACTTTCAACAAAAGGACAAAGTGGAAATGGCAGTTGACAGTATTTAAATGAGAGTGATTACTTTCATTTTCTTCTAGTGAGGTAAGGACAAAGGGCACTGTAGTTGTTATTCAACTGTTTGTAAGAAAGAGGAGAAATAGGACAAATAACCTACTCTGTCAGAATCATTACTTTATAGTTGACATATATTACTTATTTTGAATAAAGAATGCCCTTATACTTGGATTAGGAATTTCGCAGAAAGCATTATATGCTTATAGCTCCAGAGATCTTAAACTTGACATATAGTTGGGAAATCACCTAAAAACATTACTGGGTAAGCAACCATACTGTGTTAGGGATATGACAGAATTTTATTTGGGCTTATCCTTTAAGATTTTTATTGAAAATGTATTTCTAAATATGAAATACTGAGATGATAAAAGGCTAGAGAAAAGTAGTAAAATTGGGGCTAGAATAAATATACTAGCCACTAAAAAACTAACACATATATATCTAAATCGTCAGAAAGTATATTATATACATAGGATATTAGAGAGGAGCAAAATGAAACTGGGTAAAATCTGGCCAGAGATATAGGGTATAAGAAAGGAAGAAATAACTGTGTTGTTTTTGTAACAAAAAGAAACTATGTGGCACTAAACGTGAACTACATGAATTTTAATTAAACTCTGTAGCTTTGTAACACCTGAAAGAAAGTAGGTAGCCATTATTTTATTAAGAGAACCACATAGATTGCTTTCTCTCTCAATATCACCATTTCTTATCTAGATTACTGCTATAGTCATTTAATTAGTCTATGGATTTGTCATTACAAGATTAGTCTTTTTTTTTTTCCTTTCCTTCTTTCTTCAAGGATGGATATCAAACCTAGAGCCTTGTGCTCTAGGCAAGCAGTCTACCACTCAGCTACATCCCCAGCCCAAGATTAGTTTCTGTCTTTATTTTTCATTTAAGTCCTACTCAGCTTCTAGATTTAAAATTCAGTGTTACTTCTTCCAGGATTCCTTCCTTAACTTTCTGAACAGAATTAGGTGACTTTCCCTCTTGATTCTGTAATACTATTCCTTGTGTGGTTAACTTTTTAACCTGAGTAGACAATAAATTCCATTGGCACTAAAATTTATTCATTTTATGTCTTAGTGAATACTTGCTGAATAAAAGCACTAGGTTCACCACAAATACAAAGCAACACGGTTATTAGATCACCACTTTCATAGAACTTGCCATTGATTTATTGGTCCTGGAGATGGAACTCAGGGCCTCCCACATGCAAGGCAAGTGCTCTACCACAGAGCCACACTCCTAGCCCAGAGAACTTGGCATTTTAACTACAGCAAAATTCCAGACTTTTTTAGAGGAAAGTTTTTTAATGATGAGATCAATGTTAACTATACAACTTGTAATATAAATGAGGGATATGAAACTCTGACTTATAACTGGTTTCAGGTTTCTTCTTTACTTGAGAAACACAACCCATCCAATGCTTGGTTTTTTTCCCCTTGTAGAGCTATAATAAAACACATATTTCCAAGTAAAAGGTAAAGGACAGAAAAATAGATGCGTAAACCTGTCTGATACAGAAACATTTCTAGCCCAAGAGGATTGTTTTGAGGCTTACAAATGAAATAAGGTAAAGTTACTTCAAGTTATATAAGCTTCATTATTATATAATTTCACACACACACACAAAGGCTATATTAAATTAGCATATGCAACAAGAGCTGGTGAATAAATAACATGGTAAGTTCATGTAAAAATCCTATTTTATTGGGCAATAATATAAAATTATGCTAGTTAAGTACATATACACTGACTGGATTGACTAAATTATGACATATACACTGACTGACTAAATTATGTCTGCTTACTTAAAATCTTAAAAAGCAAAATGATCAGTTTTTGTATGATACAGAGAAAATTCCTTTCAAGTATTTACATTACCTTCCAGGTTCATTCCAGCTTGAAGACATTTTCGATAGCGGCATGCTGGACAGTTTTTTCTTCGAATTTTATCAATGATACAATCATTTCTTCCAGCACAAAGATAATTGTGCTGTCCTATGTAGAATAAAAAGGACTATTAAAATTACACAGGTCTTTAAGGATATTTTTTATGGGGAGCATCTCTGTAGAATATCGCTAAGACTCAACAGTTGATTAAGGAAGATAACTATGTTTGCCTACATTGACATTTAATCATAATGTTGAAAGGTCAACTAAAAAGTCTCTTGTTCTGTTAAACAAATTGAAAACAGTTAAACTTTTCCATGATATACATATATAAAAGTATACAAATCATAAAGGTACTACTTAATAAACTTTCACAAACTGAGCACCTCCATATAACTAGCTCTCAGATAAAGAAACAGAATTGTACCCAGCACACCCCATTTGTGTCTGAGTCCAGTCACTACCCACCAAAGGTAAGCATTTTTGATAAATTGTGCTTTATGTAATTCTTTTAACAATTACATAAGGTGCCTGTATTTTGTTATGCCTTCTGATAGAATGCTGAAGAGACTAAAGAAGGAAGAAACTGGTTTAAAAATACTGTGGCAGCAGGCCCAAAGAGAAAATTACTTTAATTCAACATTATACCACCATGTGCAAATAAAATCTTCCCCTCTCCCCAGTTTTAAATTAAATGATAGGTGAACAGAGTATTTCATCTCAAATTTCAAAGTTGCCAGCAAATAGGTGAATCACACATTTGGAAAACTAAACCATCACTGATAGATCTTGCAGAGATCATTATTTTACTTGCTTCTAGAATAAAAGGATTTTTGAATTCGCCTTTGACTCAAATATTAAGACTGTTACTATTTAAATCTTCTGGTACCCAGTGTTGAATAATGGGTTAGTCAAACTACAGTTTTCCCGCAGCAAATATTTCCAAGGAAAATTTAAAAGGAACAGACTAAAAGTCTCCCTGTGCCACATGCATATTTTCATCGTCATCTTGTCATCTGGTTATTGAATGTTGTAGATAACTACCAAAGTATCTGTTTGCCTGGCAAAAACTAGAAGTCTCCTACACACATTAGCTTGTCCACACAAATACACTAGATAACTAAGATTCCATGTACTTTATACTGGAGGAGGTGGTCTTCAAAGATTTTGAAGTAATATTTCTCAAGAATAAATCATGTTTGAAAAAGAGAAACATTCTATCTTTTATAAAGCAAAAGTACTAAAAACAGATGCACCCATAATTGAAGCACTTATAAAGACATTTTATCCCATAAGAATATCCCTAAGTCATTGTCCTTCTGTTATTAGAGGAAATAGAGAAAAATTACTGCTAAAAAAGAAGAAATTTCAGTGTTTTATTTATGACCAACTGAATGATGAGAATGTGTAAATTATGCTAGCATTGATTCCTTTATCTTAGGTATATCTTAAGAACAACCAAGAATCTTAGCTACAGGCTCAGAGGCATTGTACCTTTGTAGTGTGAAGTTGGGGAAGTATGTCCTTTTTCTTTAAAACAAAGAGTTTCAACTAGGGTTCACTATTTCAAAAAGCATGGCATGTACCCTTATTTTGGAGTTTCTCTAATTTTTATCCCTTGGTAAATTTCCTTTTTAACTAATAGATGTCAAGTGAAGAGCTTTCAGGTCAGCTGAAAATTCTTAACATTATTCTTTACATAGTATTAATTTTTATGGTCAAAATCTATTTTTGGCAAGTGTTTCTAGTTTTCCATTTATGGTAAGTGTGGTAGCCATCCTCCAAGATGACCCCCAGTGATCTCTGTCTCCTGGTATTCACACTCTTGTGCAGTTCCTTCCCATTCCATACCAGGATTGGTTTCTGTGACCAATACAATATGGCAGAAGTGATAGTATGTCACATTTGAAATTAAGTTATAAAATACATGGTTCTGCACTGGTTACACTCTCTTGGATCGTTTGTTATGGGGGAAGCCAGCTGCTATGTCAAGAGTAGTCCTACAAGAGTCCAACACAGTGAGGAGCTGAAGCTCCCTGCCAAAAGCCATGTTTGTGAGCATATAAGTGGATCCTCAAGACCCAGCCAAGCCTTTAGATGACTTCAACCCCACTGACAGCCTGAAATGTAACCTCATGAGAGTCCTAGGACCACTGGGTTATGCTTCTTGATTCCTGACTCTCAGAAACAGTATGACATAATAAATATGGTTTTAAGCTACTAATTTTAGAGGTCTTTTTATGAGCAATAGATTACTTACACAGTAGAGATAGTAAAGTTTGTTGCTGTTGTTGTTTTAATGAATTTAAGTTTTTAAAAAAGGTAGTCCAAGAAAAATATTAAGTAGTGAATGGAGCAGTGCATGCATATGAGTGAGATAAAAAAATAGGCATAGGAAATGGGCAACACAGCAAAGGCCATGCAGAACATGGAGGTTTGTATACTGTATATGAAGTACCTGAGGATCAAATAAATACAAACTCTCAACTTGAGCTTCCTTACCTGTCCTGAGTAGCAGTGTGGTATAGTATTAAATATACTGGTGGGAGGCCAAAACAGCTGCTAATCTCAATCCCAGTTTTATTGTCTAGCTGTGTGATCTCAGTAACATTTTTAGCTTTTCAGAGTCTTTGTTCCACCATATATGAAAAGCTGGAAAATGAGCACCTATCTTGCTGTGGAAGGGTTGTTGTTGTTGTTAGGTGCCATCGAGTTGGTATCCGACTCATAGCGACCCTCTGTACAACAGGGGAAACACTATTGCCAGTGCTTCTCTGCTGTTCATATGGTTTTCAATGGCAGATTGATTTTTGGGAGGGGTTGCCAGGTCCTCCTCCCAAGCCTACAGCACCTGGTGTTCCTGGTGGTCTCCCATCCAAGTACTAACCAGGCCCGACCCTGCTTAGCTTCCGAAATCTGATGGGATCGGATTCCACAGGGCTATGGCTGCAGGCATGTGTAAGGGTTAGAGGTTAATTATGTAGAGGGATATTAGAACAGTGCCTAACACATTGTAAGCACTCAGTACACGCCAGTTATTAGTTTATTCTCTTGTGATTATTTTTATCTTGGTATCTAACTAGATTATAAACTACTAAATGACAAGAGTTTGTCATATACTTCCTATGGGTTTAGCATAGTATTGAGGTTAAGAACTTGTTTGGAGACTGCTCTGTTTGAGTACTAGCTCTGCCACTTAAAACTCTGAGCCTCAGTTTCCTAGTGTATCAAATTCATATGGTGATAGGATCTAAAAGCTCAAGGAACCATTAATGATATGATATATATGTAACAGGGTACTTGGCACATGATGAATTAATTATTCATTGTTGATAGGTCATAAAGGAGACAGGCATCAACTACCTATCAACAAAGATTATACATACATCTATGCAAAGGGAACATAAGAAAAAGAGACTGAGAGAAAAAACAAAGACCACAGACATAAATAGAGCTGCTCACAGTTCTTTGTGTATGCAGAAGAGCAATTCCCACAGTATTAAATTTTAGAAAATACAAAATGTCCTTGATCTAGGTTGCGTGGACAATACATAAGTAAAACTGCAGATTTCCTACGAATAGTTAAATGTTTGTGTATTTATTATACTATGCCAATTTTACAAGATAACATAATTTCCAGCAGGTGTTTAAAATGTAGTGCTAACTGTATAATGCAAATCATATAAACTACATCTTTACAGTTGTTTAAGAAAGTGCTGCAAAGTATGTATCTGGGCATTAAAAGCCTATATTCATTGTGTTTAGATAAGGAAAATAGAAGAACTGATACATGTTACAGTATCAAAGGATTACAGAATTTTACAGCTAGCAAGGGCCTTAGAGAACTTGAAAATCCAAATAATGGAGAAAAGAACAAACTGATTTACTTAACATATTCCACACGTAAATCTTTTATTATTACTTATATAATTTAACGCTTTACTGAAATACAAATAATAAACATTTTGAAATAGTATAGCTAATATTCAATTAAATTTACCTTAAAAATGCATAAAAATCTAATTTTAAAGCAGGGATCAAACACAAAGGGTATGTGGCCTGTCATGGTTTTGAATTTTGGAGGTAAGCTTTGCTTCACTTTCTGGTTTAATTGCGTTTAAATGCTTTTAAATAGAGCATATGTGTACTCTCTAGTATCAATCCTGCTTTCTTTTCCCCAGGTCTATATTTGGGGCCAGGGTGACATGTTGGTCCCTGTAGGCATTTGAATTTGTGACTCTTTTTTGAAGAATAAGTGAAGAAAAAAATATCTATTTATCTATCTATCTATCTATCTATCTATCTATCTATCTATCTATCTATCTCAGAGGTTGAACCCAGGGCCTCATGCATGTTAGGCAACTGCTCTAGTACTTTAGCTGCAACCCCAACCCTTTTAAAAATTTTATTTTGAGACAAGCTCTTTCTAAATTGTGCAGGCTGCCTCTGGGGTTGAATTTGGCATCCTCCTGCCAAGTCACTGGGATTATAGGTGCATGCCACAGCCCCTGACAGAAATTTTTTTTTCCTGTACTGGGGGGCTGAACCCAGGGTCTCAGGCATATTTTAAAAGTACCACTGGGCTGCACACCCAGACCATTTTTAAATTTTTATCTTAAGACAGAGTCTTACAAAGTTACACAGGCTGCCTCTGGTCTCAAATTTGTAATCCTGTCTCTACCTCCGGAGTCACTGGGATTATGGGTGTATGCCATCTCACTCATCCTAGAAAAATCTTTTTAATGCTCATATTTTTTTAAGGCCCCAATGCCTTATTCTGAATTTTGCTTTGAAAAATGAATTTGTCAATTTTATTATGTACAACAGTATTGTATTATTAGTACCACTGCCTTTACATCTTAGAAATATCCAAGCAATTAAGAAAGTGCTGAATTAGGTAAAGTGAAGACAAGAAGTAGCTTTTGGGTGCATGTTAAGTAACATCCATACTGCTAGGGGCATTGCATTAAGCAGAGGTGGGCTTTACTTATGACTTTAATTGACAGGTAGAACAATAGCCAGCAGTTTGCATGTTTGTGGTCTAGGTGGGATAACTTGAGTAATTTTATAGTTTGCGAATGTATTAAAAATAATCCAAACAAAGTGACTCCTCTAACTGTGAAGGATATGCACACACAACTCTAATCAAGTAATAATTCTCATACAGTGAATGAATAGATAATTAGGTTTCTTTAAAAATTAATATAATCAGAGACTGCCGGGGCGGTGGCGCAGGCTTGTAATCCCAGCAACTCGGAGGTGGAGGCAGGAGGAATGCAAATTCAAGACCAGAAGCAGTCTGCATAATTTAGTGAGACCCTGTTTCAAAGAGTGAAAAAAAAAAGGCTGAGGGTACAGCTCAGTAGTATAGCACTTGCAAAGCATGCAAATGTGAGGCCCTGGGTTCAACCCCCAGTACTAGAAAAAAAAAATCAATACAATCAGAGCTTTAGGTAACTTATTCAGGCCACACTGCCTTCAAATTGCTTTAAAAATAAATAAATTATGTGGCTTTTTTCAAAGAGGATTCACTGGTAATATGTTGCGAGTCCTATCCAATAGTACTGTATGTTCTTCAATCCAGTGCACACCCTTTCAGTGGTTTTAGAGGGCTACAAATGGGAGAAGGGCCTGACCACCCATTCCCAGAACAATCTGCCATTGAAAACCCTATGAATAGCAGAAAAGCACTGACATAGTGCTGGGCATGGTACAGTGTCAGGGAGTGTTTCGTTCTGTTGGACATAGGGTTGCTATGAGTCGGACCCGACTTCACAGTACCTAACAACAACACAAAATCAGATGCAGATTAGAATCATATATAGGTTGGATTTGGGGTCAAGAGCTCTCTGCTAAAAGCATGAAAATTAGATTTAAGAATGTACAGTAATTTGCTATGAAATTAATTTCCCCTTTAGGGAGTTAACGCTGTTGCCCCGCCAGCAGTCTAAATCCGTAACATGAGTTTACATTAATCCAACATTCACATAGTGAAATCACCTTCTTTAGAAGGGTGTTATGGCACAATATCTGTAATGCCAGCTACTCTGGAATCTGAGGCATCAGGATCACAGGATCAAAGCCAGAGGCCAGCCTGTGCCACTTAGACTTTATCTCATAAATAAAAAAGGACCTGAAGGTATGGTTCAGTGTTTGAGAGCATGCCTAGTATGTGCTAGGCACTCTGAGTTCAATCCCCAGAACTACACAACTAAAAAACCATGAACACCTCCTTTCGTGACCTCCTCAGGCAAAGTTTATAACTCCTTGCTCTGTATTGTAATCTCTGTACTTGGAATTACTAATTCATCTTTCACTTCAGAATGTGAAGGGAAGGATCAGGTCTTAATGGTACTTATACCAGTTAGCAAGATGCCCTGGCTTAGTAAGGGGGTAAAAATGAAACGAATGCCTTTTCCCCTGTCATCATTCCCACTGTCACTCATTTTTGCCAGAATGTTATAGTTGATAGCTTTGAAACCAACTATCTTATGGGAGAATGAAAAGCCCATGATTCTAATACAAAAAGCATTATGTCACTGCCCAAACTTAACACCAACACCTCACATATAAGACTTTCTTCACATATTTCTGTCAGTTTTCTGACCAAAATTTCTCCAATTTATACTTTTCTATTTTATTCTAGTTTTGCTTGTATTGTTTTTCAAAATATCTCCTTCCCATCAGAGGACTGAGGAGCCACCTTCTATTCCTTCTGTACCTAGCCTTATATGCCTAGCCTTAGTGGGCTTTGCATATAATGGAAATTTCGAAATCCACCATAAGAAAATAAGAAGGAAATAGAGGGGAAAAAAAAAAAACTCTTCAAAACACACACTACCTTCCACTGCTCTCTTGAAGAATACTTTACAGCTTCCACATGTCAAGACCCCGTAATGACATCCTGAAGCTTCATCAGAGCACACCAGGCACAGTTTGGGAGGTGGTCCCGTTGCTGTTGAGGAGCTAGATGGAGGGGAGCTTACATCTGGTCTCATACCAGGGCTAAAGGAAGAGGAAACACAGAGTTTTGATTTAATTGTCATGACTGTTAAAGCAATTTCAGAATACATTTCACTTAGCTTCTCACTCCACATCAGCATGTTCGCACTGAACTTTGCCTTCAAGTAGCAGGAGGCACTATAATATCCTATCTAAATATATTAAAATAATGTTATATTCCTCTTTGACATAAAATTAAGAAAGAGTTTTTTTTTAAAAGTGTCTACCAAGCAGAATTGTGAGGTTGTGGTTAACTTGGCAACTATAATTTTTAATGGCTTAGGATTTATTTTTATAATCAACCTTTATTAAGGTGCCACTTACATATAGTAACATCCACCATTTTCTAAGTGTACAATTGATGAGTTTTGGATAAGTCATATCATTAACACCATGATCAAGAGAGAGGATATTTCCATAACCCCTAATAGATGCCTTCTACCTCTTTAATTCTTTAAGACATTAATCTTTTTTCTTATTTTTAAAATCTTATACAGATATTTTTCTAAATTCACTTAAGTCTTATTAAAATTCTCATGTTCTCTGCTAGAGCAAATTTTATTTTACCATCTTTGTTTGGTCCTATATCCCTTATTCATCCTAGCTGAAACCATAGTTTCTTCTGACTTAGAAAAGATTAATCCAGAAACATGACTGTCTGGCTTCCAGTCATACTGGTAAAAGCACTAGGCTTTCCATACTGAGGATAATTCTGTTCTCTCCTCTCAATGAAAACACCCCAAAGAAAAAGATGAAACATACAACTCTGCTGCTCTTACCATGTCTCATTTTTCATTTCGCAAACTTCTCACCACAGTGAATAAAGGTTTTGTGCTTATTCGTGTTTAAATTTTTTCTTCAAAAATTTTAAACTCTCAGAAAAGTTGAAAGAAGTACAATGGATATAAACTTTTACCAGTATGAGCCTAATCTTAACATTTTGCCACATTTTCTTAAAAATATATTTTTAGGAAGCAGTGAAGATAAAGGATAAATTAACTACTGCATTTTGTATTAAATGATGACAGTGGTTTCCAATATTGTCTCTTCCTAAGGAATCTTTATCTCACATGCTGACTTTAGAACCAAAATTGTATTATGTAGCTTAAAAAATATCTGGCTTTTTGCTTATTATTAGAGATTGCCCATTCCTTGTCTGGTTATATGTCCTCAAGAAGACTTTTAAAAATATAGATGGTAGCAGTCTGTTGATTTTGGAACTCTACATATTAATGTATGTTATCACCTGTACAACAAAGTTCACAGACATACCATACGTCTCTGAACATTTTAAAATTTGTTCTCTCAAAGAGATGGCATTTAGGAATAAGCTTGGATTGGGGTGTACATTTTTTCTTCATCATCTTTTATTATTGCATGGTTTTCTTTTAGCCAATAACAGAACTAAATCTCAGTTACAAATATGTTTAAAACACAGAGAAAACTAAATAGATTGTTTCAGTTATTAATTGATTAGAAATGGTAAATAATATCTTTTATGTTTTTTTTTTTAAGGAATAAAAGCTAAAAGGTAGTAGCTGTAGAGTGGCAAGTTGGGTTATAAATGCTATATTGAGTAAGTAATAAGTCAGTGAACCCAAAAGCTCCCCCTAAATTCTGTCCTCAAATGGAGCTTCCTGCATCTTGTCAACTGTTGGCTTATCTAAGAGGCTTAGTCAATAGGACAACATTCCCCTCATGTCAATTCTAAGAACAGGCTCCATGGTTTCACACTGTTCTCTGAACACTGTCAAGAATTTCTGCATGTTTCCATATCACAAGGCTGGATTCCTTGCAAGGTTTGTGTGAGCGGACTGACTGTATATTGAAAGCCTGTAACAGAAAAGAGTAACCTGAAATGACTCAGCTGTAAGTCTGGCACAGCCACCCCTGATTAATGGAAACTTCTGACTAATATAGAGGAGCCACTTTGGGCCAGAGTTTTACAGAAAAGTAGGAATGTCTTAGTGTGAGGGAAGAGAGCAACAATATGTTAGGGAAGCAAAAACTTCCCTGGCTTCTGTTCTGAAGATGCTCCTATTCCTGCACAGCCAATCAGTGTCACCTGACATCTATTTTTAGGGATCAACCAGTTGCTTGTATAATTAGTTTATGGAAAATTAGCACATTATTTCCTTGACCAATTTTATGTACTGTATACACACATGCACACAAATATATGTATATATTCATATTTTAAACAGAATTTTGTAGGACTTTATAGTTTTAGAACACTACCATGAGTAGAATTTCATTTACCCTCTTAACCCTGTGAAAAGGATGTTACCACCCCTAGATGAAGTCATACAGGAAGTGGCAGATGGTTGATCAGGGAGTCTATTTGTAGTTAAAGCAACATGATTCAGATCCCAGCTGTACTACTTAACAGTTTGTATGGCCTTGGGTAGGTAACTATTCCTTTCAGCCTTACTTTCCTCATCGGTAAGTTGGGAAGGACACCCTGTGTGTGTTATGAAAATAATGCATAAAAATTCTAGTATAGTGTTCCTGCATCTAGCAAGCAATTGATACATGTTCATTCTATTTTTATTTCAGGAAAATTGATAGTTTTATGAATAGGCACTATGGAAGTGGTAGATAAATATTACTAAGTCTAAAACCTAGGATAGTATTCCCCATATTATTGTATTTCCCAAATTAGAATACATGCAAAATATGTTCAGGCCACTCAAGTGTGAGCTACAGATGGCAAATGGGAAAGTTAAAACTAAATGAGTAAGTGGATTGAAAGAACAGTAGCTAAAAATCTGGAACCCAAGTCAGGTTTTTGGTATCTCTTCAGGCAATCCTCTGGGCTACATCAGATAAGAACTGAGTCCACGGAAAGCTGCCAGGTATACTACAGACTTCTATGAAAAAAATCAGCTTTTGTCACAGTTATGAGGCCTGTGATGGCCTATATTGAACACCACTGGAAGAAATGAATGAATGCAAAATGGTATTCAGTTGCAAATTACTATTTGCTATATAATATTGCTGAAAGGGCTAGGGTACAACAATATGGCTAGAACTCAAGGGAAAACTATTGCCGTCTTTTAATAAGAAGCCATGACAGAAATTAAAGGTACACCATAGTAATAATGCATATTTCACCCCCTTTGAATGGGATAGCAAAGTGTTCTGGTCTTAAGGGCACCATTTTCTGTAATAGTTATTGATTACTGAGTGTGTGTTTACAGTTCTGCCAAACATTTGGAAGATGCTGAGAGGTTCCAGTTAAAACTGACTATACCCAGGGTGTGGCCTGGGGTTTTAGCTCAGTTGGTAGAGTGCTGTGCTGCACTCTCTGAGAACCTGGGTTTGATCTCCAGCACCATAAAAACGGGAGAAAGATGTGGCAATCCATTCCTGAAGCAATCCCAAAACAATCAGCCATTGAAAACCCAATGAGGGCTGCTATGAGATGGACACAACTCGAGGGCACCTAACAATAATACCCAGGGTGCTTCTTTCTAAGTAAAGAGCCATAGAACAAAATACCTTGTTCCAGGTAAGTACTTGAATGCTGTTGGTTCCCAGTCAGAATGGCAAGTGTGCTCAACACCAAGTCATACCTGAGGTTACTGAGTTTATGTTAGAGTTCAGAGAAAAAAAGGCATAAATGTATTTTTTTTTCCATTTAATTTTCTTGCAAGAAAAGTGGTGCAAAGAGCATCATGGATCAGAGAGTCATGGATGGGCTACAAAAGTTAATCACACACCTTAAGAAGCTTGTAAAATGTGCACGTAAATTACATCCATTTATCCAGCAGACAGTTATTGGCCCTTGAATGCCAAGCAATGTTGACATCACAGAACCATTTTATGCATGAAATGTGTTATAGAAATGATAATGAATCTTGAAAGCTTAATTCCAATTCTTTAGTCAGTCAGCTTTATACAAACCTTAGTTCAAATCCCAGCTCCACCTGGAGTCTGTTCCATTATCAGTACCACTTTAGTGGGGTTTGTGTGGGTTATATAATATTGTTGTTGTTAGGTGCCATTGAGTTAGGTCCAACTCACAGGGACCCTTACAGAGTTTTTAATGGCTGTTTCAGGATTGCTTTGAGTGGATTGCCATGTCTTGCTCCCATTTATGCAGTGCTGGGGATCAAACCCAGGTCCTGAGAGAGTACAGAGTGGTATTCTACCAACTAAGCTAAACCCCACCCCTATATGAGTTATATAAAGTCCTGGTATGTGTTTGGTGATTGTCAAACAATAAGCCTCTGCTTTTCCTCTAGGGATTATCTCTTCTTATTTCCCTCAACTTTTCCTCCCTCACTGAAGCACCCCAAAGAAACAGAAGAGCTTTTTTTCATTGTTGTTAGGTGTCATCAAGTCAGGTCCAACTCATATGACCCTGTGTAAAGCAGAAGGAAACACTATCCAACACTGCTATGCCAGCACTATATCAATGGTTCTATTCATAGGGTTTTCAATGGCTGATTGTTTTGGGAGTGGGCTGCCAGGTCATTCCCCATTTATGTGCTACTGGGGATAGAACTTAGGGCCTCAGCGAGCACAGAGCAGCACTCTACCAAATGAGCTAAAGCCCCAGCTCCCTGCTTTTTTGACAGTACACCAAACTTCAATAATTTAATTTTGTAAAGGTTAGTGTTTCAATGTGGCATCTGAAACTGTATCAATTAATTTTTGGTACTCTGTTACATTAAGAATCATGTTTTGAATAATTTTGTAATAAAGGTTGAGTACCCCTTTTTCCCAAATGCTTGGGACCAGAGGGGTTTCAGATTTTGGAATACATAGGCTTAACCAGGTGAGCATTCCTAATACAAAAGTCTGAAATCTGAAACTTTTTGAGCACTGTGTCAGCACTCAAAAAGTTCTGGAGTTTGGAGCTTTCAATTTCACACTTTTTGCGTTAGGAATGCTCAACCTGTATCAGGTATTAATAGTTTGGAAAACAGTGGTTCACTGAATTTTTCAGATCTTCCAAATACTAACACACTTCGCTATATAACATAAAAGTCATATTTTTCAAGTTCACAGGGGCAGGTACATTTTCTAAAATCTGAATTTTTATTTGAAATTTGTATTTTGTCAATTGGACACAAATACTGTCAAAGTTGTTTTCCTAAACATTTTTGGGAAACTGCTAAACATCCAAGGATGAAAACCATAATTTGTCATGGTATTCTATGAACAAAACAGTGGCTTGTTCAAGTACAACTTAAATAATATTTCTTACAAATTTGCTTTTTTGAGACAACTATTAAATGCTATGTCCTGCAGCTGTAGCACTGTGGTGTCAGATCCCGTCGGATCTTGGAAGCTAAGCAGGGTCAGACCTAGTTAGTACTTGGATGGGAGACCGCCTGGGAACACCCGGTGCAGTAGGTTTGGGAGAAGGACCCGGCAACCTACTCCCAAAAACCAACCAGCCATTGAAAACCCCTATGTATAGCAGAGAAGTATGACAGTAGTATTTCATCTGTTGTAAGTAGGGTCACTATGAGTCAGACACCAACCTGATGGCACCTAACATCATCATCATCAAATGCTATATGCAGCATAAGTGTTTTATGCATCTCCCCATTTTATCAAACAGATAATTAAAAAAATACATGTACACATGGGTTTAGATCTAACAGAATTAATAACTTTTTGCTGTTCAAGAATATTAAGTGGAACTTTACTTTAGTGAATGGCAGTGAATACATGATTACTGTACCCTAGGCCTCCCGTGGCAGTCATTTGAACAGAACAAGGAGAAACTTCCTGGTTTAAAGTCACAAAAGTGTGTGTCAGGGCTGTATCTTTTTACTGTACCTCTTCAATCTCTATGCCGAGCAAATAATCTGAGAAGTTGGACTTAATGAAGAAGAACGTGGCATCAGGATTGGAGGCAGACTCATTAACAACCTGTGCTATGCAGATGACACAGCTTTGCAGAAAGTAAAGAGGATTTGAAACGTTTACTGATGAAGATCAAAACAACACAGCCTTCAGTGTAGACTGTACTTCAAGATCAAGAAAACAAAAATCCTCACAACTGGGTCAGTACACAACTTCATGATAAATGGAGAAAAGATTGAAGTTGTCCAAGATTTTGCTTACTTGGTTCTACCATCAACACCTACAGAAGCAGCAGTCAAGAATCCAAAAGACACATTGCTTTGGGAAAAGCTGTTGCAAAAGGCTTCTTTAAGCGTTGAAAAGTAAAGATGTCACATTGAAGACGAAGGTGTGCCTGACTCATGCCATGGTATTTTCTGTCGTATCAGACGCCTGTGAAAGCTGGACGATGAATAAGGGAGGCAGAAAGAGAAGAATTGATGCTTTTGAATTATGGTGCTGGAGATGAATATTGAATATACCGCTGACTATGAAAAAGACCAATAGATTTCATCCTAGAAGTGGTGCAACCAGAGTGCTCCGTGGAAATAATGATAGCTAGACTGTGTCTTATGTATTTTGGACATGTTTTCAGGAGGAACCAATCCCTGGAGAAGGACATCATGTGTGTGAGAGTGGCAGGTCACCAAAAAAGCAAGACCCTCAACCAGATGGATTGACACAGTGTCTGTAACAATGGGCTTAAACATAAAAAGGATTGTGTGCCTGGCACTGTGTCAGGGAATGTTTCATTCTATTGTACATTCTATTGTACAAGAGTTGATGCGAGTCTGACCTGAATTGATGGCACCTAACAACAAGAGGACTCTAGCAGTTTTACTCATCTTTGCATTTGTACACCAGTGCAACTGTGAACACAGTGAAAGGACAAATAATAAGTATTATCAAAAAAATAGTTTGGAAGGGTCTTGGGGACTACAGATCACACCGTGAGAACTGACATTATGAAGAACAGTGAGAACTCAAAGTCAGACATGCTAGAATTCATAATTTAACTCTTCAATGTAGTAGCTGTCTCTCTAAATTCTCAAAAGGAGATGGTATTATTTACTAAATTTGAGGCTTTTCTCCACAGACTAAGTAGAGAGATGCTAAACTTTTATAAACCTAAATGTTGTAGTTGGCTTAGCCTTCAGTTTAATTCAGTTTAATTTAATCATTATTTTTTCAGTGTAATGCAAGAAATCCATTTGAAGATAAGCAAAAACGATATTATTACCTCAGAAAACAAGTATTAACTAGCATGGGAAAAATCCTGGAAACACAGCTGTTATAACTGGATTAATTTTTAACCACTATAAATGAAATGGACATATTCTCATTGGCTTGTCAGTATTTGTCCAAATACCACAAGGCAGTAGTTCTCAATTGGGAGCAATTTTGCTCCCAGGGGACATTGGCAAGTTTGGAGATTTTTTGTTGTCACAATGGGGGAAATGCTGCTAGTATTTAGTAATAAGAAGCCCAAGATGCTACTAAACATTCTATAATCCACAGGACAGGCCCATAACAAAGAATTATCTAACTTCAGATGTCAATAGTGCTGAGACTGAGAAACTTTTACCATAAAGCTTGAAGTAACATAAAGTAGAGGGGAAAGAAAGAACAAAATTGAACTAGTACCAGAAACATTTTCAGATCTTCTAAACTCTTTAAAAATGGAACATGTGCTCTATTGAGAGAGCCCTAAATAGTCTGATTCCAGACAAGTCCAAAGAGAGATTCAAAACAGAGCTGAGACCAGAGACTATACAGGCCTAGTTATTAGTGATAGGATTAGCTTGAGTCAGTAATTTACTTTTATTTTTCCCTCTAGGGCTACCACTAAAAGGTGGTTTTTACACATTAAAGTCACCTGCACTTTTGTTATCTTTGTTCATTAGAAAAAATGTAAATACTCAGCTGTACACACCAGGTGATTATATTTTCTGACTGCCTGTTTATCTCTGCTTTAGCTAAAGGATTACTGATTTGTTCAATAATAAGCTATGGGATAGTTTTCAAATCAAATACAAAAGTACTCGAGGGGAGGACATTCACAGTATTTCTGTTAGATGTGTTCATTAGAACATATTTTATCTTATTTAGCAAGGCAAAACAAGACTATTTTCTTAGTGTTTATTGAGAGAGGTTTCAACTTTAGGTGTGTGTTAAGAGTTTCTCCAAACTGTGTATCATTTATACTCAGGGAGGAAGTTAGAACAACAAAACCTATACAGTAATAGGTCAAGAGAATTTTCAATAAAGGATAAGTGAAGAGGGAAACATTTATTTTGAGACCTCTGAGACACCAGTGGCTTGCCATTTAACATCTTTGGGTTTAGTTTCCCTGATTACAAAACCTAAGTCTTGAATCAATATATTCCAAATAAACTGGCCACATTTTCTAAGTGTTCTCAGTTCTGTTTGCTCAGCCTGCACTAGGGAATGTGAGTTTTTGAGGAGGAGCAATGATGTTAATAGTGTATTAAAATCAAGAATAGTAAGGGCAATGAGTGAAAAAATGTTTCAGTATATGGTTATTTCTATAATGTTGTTGTTGTTGTTAGGTGCTGTCGAGTCGGTATCCGACTCATAGTGACCCTCTGTACAACAGGGGAAACACTATTGTCAGTGCTTCTCTGCTGTTCATAGGGTTTTCAATGGCAGATTGATTTTTGGGAGGGGTTTGCCAGGTCCTTCTCCCAAGCCTATAGCTTCTGGTGTTCCCAGGCAGTCTCCCATCCAGGTACTAACCAGGCCTGACCCTGCTTAGCTTCCGAGATCTGACGGAATAGGATGCCACAGGGCTACTGCTGCAGGCATTTCTATAATGAAGACCTGCTTTATTTCCATTTGATGTTTCCTCACTCTTAATCCCCCATGTATCTGTCAGTTTGTCATGCTGTGGAAGTTTGTGTGTTCCTGTGATGGTGAAAGCTATGCTACCAGATTTCAGATCCAGCAGGCCCACCAATAGTGCACAGATTTCAGCTGAGCTTCCAAAGACAGATAGACTAGGGAGGAGCCAGCAGCCCACTCCCATAAAAATTAGCCATAGAAAACCCTATGAATAGCAAAAAAAAAAAAAAAAAATCATTGTCCAATATAGTGCCATAAAATGAGCCCCCCAGTCTGGAAGGCATTCAAGAAACAACTGGGGAAGAATTGCCTCCTCAAAGTACATTTTACCTAATGCAGGCTGAGCAAACAGAACTGAGAATACACAGCCTGAGAAAGGGACTGCTTGGGGTTGGATCCAATTCACAGCAACACCATGTACAACAGACAAAATACTACCTGCTACTGTCGTGCACATGATCTTTTTATGTTTGAGCCCAAAGTTGCAATCACTGTGTTTCTTATTTTGTGTCTTGCCACATCAGCAAAAGGTGGTGCCTGTGAGTTGGATCCGACTCAACAGCACCCAACAACAAACAACATCACTCACAGAAGTGTATAAGGGTAATATATGGTTTGGATCATAGAGAATTATGAATGTGACATCTTCAAAGAAGGCAAGAACATATTGGAGACAGTGGTACAGTGATTGCCTTTTCCAACTATGTATCCCACACAGTTTTGAAATGCCATTTATTTCCTGTGAAGTATAATGATAACTTATTTCTAAATATCTTATTCAAGAGAGATTTGAGTTCTACTTACTATGCTTAGGAACTCATTCACAAATGCAGAGATTTTGCCAATTCCAACTGGTTCCCCCATCCTACTTATTACTCCCATAATACTATATTATGTATTTTTTCCTTCTGGCCCTAGCGACTTCTCTTTCTCCTCCACTCCCCATTTTGCTAATTTTTTTTCCTATCATAATTAAAAATCTCAGGGGCTACTCCAGTATATAGTACAAGCACAATAAGGTTCACAGTGTGGGTCCTCTTTCTTTATGTGTGTTCTTACTCTTGTATACAGACCATCTGGTTTGTGACTTCAGAGATCCTATGTTCTACAAATAGTTACATCATGCCTACCATGTGCCACTTTTCTCCGGGGAGCTTTTGCAAAGATCTGTTCTCTTAACTGAAAGTGTTCACCATTTTTGATCCACAGAAATCTCTAGATTCCCTTAAATATGTAGTACATTTTACATAGGGGATCTTAATGTTACTTTTTTTTTTTCCCTTTTGCAGTACTGGGGGTTGAACCCAGGGCCTCAAGAATGCTAATTAAGCAAGAACTGCACCACTGAGTTGCACACCCAGTCCTTTTTTTTTTTTTTTTTTTTTTGAGACAGATGTCTTCTGGGCTCTAATTTGGGATCCTCTTGCCTCTGCTTCCTAAATTGCTAGGATTACAAATGTGCACCACAACACACAACTTTTGTTATCTTTTCTGTGTGTTATCTTTTGATTGATATATAATATCTTGTTTCTACTAGTAACTCCTTTTAGGTAGAGTCCATGTCTTGGGCCTCTTTACATTATCAGTAAGCTTGTACAGGGTTTACCATATGTTATTTTATTTAGTGTATTTATATCTTTTGCCTACAGCCATACCACCTTGGATTCCGATACTGTCAGATCATGGAAGCTAAGCAGGATTGGGCCTGGTTAGTATTTGGATAGGAGACCACCTGGGAATACTAGGTGCTATGGCTTGGTGAGAAGGACCCAACAACCCACTCCTGAAACAATCAGGCACCAAAAGCTCAATGAATAGCAGAGAAACACTGTCAGACATAGTGCTGGGCATGGCATAGTGTTAGGGAGTGTTTTGTTCTGTTTGTACACAGGGGGACTATGAGTCAGACCTGACTTGATAGCATCTAACAACGTTGTTGTTGTTGTTAGGTGCTGTCGAGTCGGTATCCGACTCATAGCGACCCTCATAGGGTTTTCAATGGCTGACTCTTTTGGGATTGCCTTGGCAGTGGATTGCCAGGCCCTTCTCCCATTTTTGTGGTGCTGGGAATTGAACTCCGGGCCTCAGAGATTGCAGCGCAGCGCTCTACCCACTGAGCTAAATCCCAGCCCGCATCTAACAATAAAACAACAAATATTCATTTGATGGACAAAAGAATTTGAAGCAGCTAACATGGTAGATGTTTGAGATTATATCCAGAATATAGGTATTTATATAGGTATTACTTTGCCACTGCTAGGCACTGTTATGCAAGATCATACTTTATATACATTATCTCATTTAATCCTCTCCCCACAGTTCAATGGAGGTGGTCACTGTTTCTAACATTTACTGATAAGGAAACAGATTTAGAGAAGTTGACTTGCCTAAGGTGATGTAATTGATAGCAAAATCCAATCAGGTGTCTTCTTACTTCTCTATACAAACCATTTGGTCCTTCTCTGACACCAAAATAAACTGCTATGATAAACTGAGAAGTTGAAGTATATCCAAATTTTCAAATTGCAGGGTCACGCTTTCTAATTTGTAGGGTGAAAATTGATGTCTCCATAACATAAAGCAAATGGTAGCAAATTCCCTTTTCTTCCTAATGATAATTTGCAAATGAAGATTTTTTTGGTTGTCAGAGTAGATCAAATAGGTATAAATATTTACTTTACAATTGTGTGACAATCTGTGTTGTTTGAGGTTTCAAATGTTCCAAAAACTCATGTGTATCTCCCATTGCACAATTGGCATTAGTTCTAAATCCCACAGACATTTATAGGCAGGAAATGCAGAACAGTTTTATCTATAGTCATATACTAGTATAAGGGAAGGGGGAAAAAAACCCTCAGAACAGACCTCAATTTGATTTAAGGCTACGTACTCCCTTCTCTCAATCAAAGGCTAAGGCTTAATTCTTTAATTCTTGGATTGTCACATTAGCATGAGATCTTGGTTTCTCTTTTATGCCAGTCTACCAGCAGATGAGACATTTTTTATCCTTCTCTTGGGTTTTGATTATGATGTTCTCACTATACATGTTGGTTCCTATATGTCCACTGAAACAACTTAATTTTAAATATTTAATAAATAGTGTGAACATTGATAAACTTCCCTCTGTAAGATCAAGGAGAAATGAAGAAAAATAATCTTTAGAATGATGTAAAAGTTACTTAGTGGACATGTGCAATATAGCTGGTTAGATGAAAAATTTAAGACTGGAAAGGTTTTCAGTGAGTGAAACAAAATGCCCCACCATAGCAATAATCATATTGGAAATTACTGATTTTAATTCTATATGCCAATGAATCTAAACTAATCCTTATTACCGAATTCACTTTACAGATGAGAATACAGAAATAAAGCCATTTGTTTGCCAATGTCACATCATAAGGAGCCACCTGCATTTGAATTCAGCTTTGCCCTAAAATCTATATACTTCACCTTGACTGTTGTCTAGCAGGGACTTGGAGAGTAGTAGCCGTTAAATTTGATAAAGTTTTAAAAAGATTATGTGGTTCATCAATTAGATAGTCTTGAGGTAAGCATGAAAATTCATTGCTGGTTTTTCCACTTCTGATTATCCTTGATATCACAATACAGTGGGCATTATCTATAATTAAAAGATACAAATGTATCTAGAGTATTTACATTTTTTCTTTAGGTCTTTATTATTGTTGTTGTTAGGCGCCATAGAGTTGAGTCTGACTCATAGTGACCCTTACAGGGTTTTCAATGGCTGATTGTTTCGGGGCTGTTTCTTGGGAGTGGACTGCAATATCCTTCTCCTATTTTTGCAGAGCTGAGGACTAAATCTGGATCCTCAGAATGTTCAGAGTAGCACTACCAACTGAGCAAAAACCCAGCCTAGATCCTGAGTATGTTGACTTAAATTAGTATATTGGCATTATAAATTATTTTTTAAAAGTCATTCTGGTCATTGGAATACTAAACATGGAGGCCACATCAAAAATGCAAAAGTAGAAACAAGTGCTTTGTATAATCATTAACACCACTTTTGCTCCTAGAAAAGGTTCAAAGTATATTATGTTTGACTAATGTATTAGGCCCTAGGATTTTTTTTTGGAATGAATTTTTTGTTATTTATTTTTGCAGTACTGGAGGATTGAACATAGGGCCTCACACATTTTTAGTCAAGTGCTTTATCACTGAGCACTCCCACCCCCCGACACCTTTTTTTATTTTTTGAGTTTGAGACAGGGTCTCACTAAGTTATACAGGCTGACTCTGTCCTTGCAATCCTCCTGCCTCAGCCTCCTGAGCTTCTGGGATTGCACCATGGTGCAAAGCTGGAGTGCATTTATTTTTCACTAAATATACTGCTCCACTAAGGTATCAAGTTGGGCATATATGATAATATATATAGTATTTCTGTTTTGATAAATGTATAATAGTTAACTTAAGTAAAATGAACTTAATACTATACAGCCTTAAAAGAAGTATCCGGCCACACTAGAAAAATTATAGCTATAAATTAACATGATATACAATGTTGAACAGATTGATAAAAAAAATTCCTAGTTATTCATTTTAAAGGACACTAAAGTACTGTATAGCCTGCAGCTATTCCACTGTGGTGTCTGATCCCACCAGATCTTAGAAACTAAATAGGGTCGGGCCTGGTTAGAATTTTGGTGGGAGACCACCGAGGAACACCAGGTGCTGTAGGCTTGGGAGACAGAGCCAGCAACCCACTCCCAAAAAATAATCAGCCATTGAAAACCCTATGAATAGCAGAGAAGCACTGACAATGGAGTTTCTCCTGTTTTGTGGAGGGTTGCTATGAGTCGGACACTGCCTTGATGGCACCTAACAATAATGTACCATAATTTCTATATTAAACTTGACTGTATAGCAGCTGCCACATACTTGGCATTTCTTATGTGCTAGGTACTCTGTAATCCTCATTATCATCCTGAAAATAGATGTCACCAACTCCACTTGAGAGATAAGGAAACTAAGATGCCCGAATGTTAGAGAACCAGTCCTAGGACCCTATGTAATAACACTAGTAAGAAGTCTAAATTTAAATTTAAGAGTCCAAGTCTATTGGTGTTTTATTTTTGCCATATACTGATGATAAACTTTTGTCTGTGTAACTTGTTGTTGTTGTTAGGTGCCGTCGAGTCGGTATCTGACTCATAGTGACCCTCTGTACAGCTGGGGAAACACTATTGTCAGTGCTTCTCTGCTGTTCATAGGGTTTTCAATGGCAGATTGATTTTTTTGGGAGGGGGTTGCCGGGTCCTTCTCCCAAGCCTGCAGCATCTGGTGTTCCCAGGCGGTCTCCCATCCAGGTACTAACCAGGCCCGACCCTGCTTAGCTTCCGAGATCTGACGGGATGGGATGCCACAGGGCTATGGCTGCAGGCTTGTCTGTGTAACTATTGTAGATTGAATTAGAACAATAGTACAATGATTATAACTACAGGATAGAAGTCTTCTATTTCACAGAAACTAAGGTCAAATGATATCCAAAGTAAAAAAAGTACCACAATAGGAAATAGTACTTTTCACCAATGTCCATTTACTATTCATTTATCCTGCATTCTCCAGATATAGATAAAGGCATGACTACATTTTTCTTTTAAAAATGTGTGAATTGTTCTAATATTTAGTACTTTCCTATACTCTGGTATACTCCTTTTGGTAAATTATATAACCAAGTATCAGTCAAAACATACTGAAAACATAAAATATTGAGGCATTATTTATAAGGTATATGTACTTTGATTTACATATATTACATATGCATTTTCTCACTTATTCATAACAATGATAAGCAATATAAGCTACAGTACAGTTCACTTTTACAAATTTAACAACAGAAGATACCATATATTCTTGAATCTAATTCATACCCTTTCTACAGTTTTATAGGGATACAAAATCACAGATGTGGATAAGAATCTTAACTATGAACCTAATCCATACATAATTCTCATCCACATCTGATTTTGTAGCCCCCTGAAACTACTGAAAGACTTCAGATTAGATTCGAGTACACAAGGCAAGGTTTTGGTTTTGTTTTTCAGAGTCCAAATAAGACTAAATTACTATAGTTGGGTTTAGAATATTCACTAAAATATTAATGTGTTTCTTCTAAAATGGTATTTGCTAGTAGCATAGAGGAATAGAAAAGAAACTTAAAGCAAGTGAAAATGTGATTTTTGTTTTAGAGATATTCTTCAGAATGTAAAATTTTCTTTAAGAAAACATAGTGACTAGTATTGCAGAGGAAGTGTGCAGTCTGGAAGCTTTGGAACAGATAATCATTTATAAAATCAAATAATTATTCTGCTTGTCTTATTTAACCTTTTCCTTTTTTAAAAAAATAATAAGACCTATAGTATATTCTCTAAGAAAAACTTCTTTTTAAAAATTCCATCAAAGTTTGTATCTTCATTGAAGTATTGCAAAAAACTGTTATTTTTAACCAAATCAAATCCTTTCCTGAAAAGAGTAAGAATGAGAATGTTAGCCATTTAGAAAGGGTCTTCTAACAGTGGGTTTTTTTTTTTTTTTTTTTCAGTACTGGGGGTTGAACCCAGGGCCTTGTGCCTGCATGCTTTGCAAGTGCTGAACCACTGAGCTGTGCCCCCAGTGCTTTTTCTTTCTTTCTTTCTTTTTTTTTTTTTTTACTTTTTGAGACAGGGTCTCACTAAGTTACACAGACTGCCTCTGGTCTCGAACTTGCAATCCTCCTGTCTCGGCCTCCCCAGCTGCTGGGATTATAGGCAAGCGCTACCGCGCCCGACAAGAGTGTTCTTATGTATGCAGTTAGTTCACAGAACAGGAAACAGAACCTGCTGAATACCATACTGCTGATTCAACACTCCTGTCAAACAGTTCCAAAGTCTAAGAAATGAAATTTCTGAAATACAGCCCTCAATTCAAAATTTAATTGTAGCCAAAGTAGTTTTTAAACCCAGTACTTTCAACAAAATCATTACTTCAAAGATCTTCACAATTTAAAATAACAGAACAAGTATAACAAAAAAGTATTGTAGAGATTGTTGGGGAACGAAGAAAACAATAGCTATGACTTAATTTTCATCCATAGTTTAAAATGGAATATAAAACATCCACTAGTTGTCAAAATGTGAGTCACAAAACTGATATTTTAAGGACACATCACTAATTTGTAGAATAGCTGGCAACTTTAGACTAAATGTTTCATTGTTGATAAGTGATTCTCCCATGTTATCTTTAACACTGAAAGCTGGTAAGTGTTCAGAAGGTTAAAATATCACAATGTAGATTATCACCTGTTAGGTGGACATTAGTGCATGAATTTAGCTGTGTTAGCATTATTGTGTGACAAGTTTTTTTTTTTCCTGTACTTGGGGGTTGAACCTAGAGTCTCACACATAATTTTGCAAGTGCTCTACCACTAGGCTACATCCCTATCCCCTTTTTAAAAATTTCGAGTCAGTGTCTCACTAAATTACACAGTCTGCGTCTGGTCTTGAACTCACCATCCTCCTGCCTCCATCTCCCAAATCGCTGAGATTATAGGTGTGTGTCACTGTGCCTGGCTTTACTTTGTCATCTTCTGAGTTTACTTGGCACTTTCCACTCCCAGCCTCTTTTTTAACTTATTTTTTATTTTGAGACAGGGTCTCACTAAATTGCACAGGCTGCCACTGGCCTGGAACTTGCGGACCTCCTGCCTCAGCCTCTCCAGTAGCTGAGATTACAGGTGTGTGCCATTGTGCATGGCTTATCTATCACTTTCTGTAAGAATTACAGATTCTGCTTCATAACATTGGAGCCATAAGAATTAATGGTAACAAAAGAAAGAAGGAAATCTTTGAAATTACAATGCAGATGTTAGGACAAGATTTCCTCATTATCCTGAGGCGGAAATTTGCCCCTGTTCCTGCCCCTCAAACAGGGGACAAGAAGGCATAAATAGTATATCTGAGAAACATCCTTGTTTGAAACTTTAATTTTCTCATGTTGTCCAAAGAATGCAAAATCATATAAGGAAAAGTTATTGTGAAATGTGGCATAAACCTAAACCTGAAAAGAATGAGAACAGGATTTAGGGAAACTCACACCATAGAGAAAAAGAAGGGCTCACACATTTGTGCCATGTTAGTGAATAGCCTAATTGACTAGTTGACTATGTTTGTGGATTACAGGGTTGCATTTTGAATAAGAGGAAATATGCTTCTCTTCCTAATAGCATCAACAAACATTATCATATAATGTAGAATGAAATATGCTAAAGCAGTAGGGGTAGGGTTGCCCCATTTTTCATTCTGAACAAACTCTGTGATCCTCACACTGAGGAAAATTCATTACTGTATCCATAAAGCCCAAAATACTTTCCCTAGCTTATTTCTCTATGTCTAACCCATAATCTCTTTCAAGATTATTGCTTTAAATCAATTTAGAAATGTACAACTAGAAATGATAAAGAGTAATTTGCCAAGTTAAACCAAAATGGGATTCATTTTTAAATTATAGGAATTATAGTGAGAAAATGTACAGAACACCAAAAAGCTAAATGAGAAAAAAAGTCACTATACTTCTGTCAGAGAAAAACCAGCAATACTTCTCTGTATAGTTTTCATCTTCGGAGAAATTTGCATTGATTTATTTTGGAGATAAGACTATAGGTTTGTACTTCACTTTTTACATGTGAGGCACTGCTCATTTGCTTCCTTAAATTTTTGATAAAGTACACTATTGTCAAACAATAATTTTGCAGTGCTATCAAGGACAGATAATGTTTTATTACACAATTCTTCAGTGGTTGCAAAGTTTTGGCTGTAACTTAACTATTCTCCCATTCCTGATCATTGTTTTTGTTTTCTCACTATTACAAATGCCACTGTACACCTTTGCAAACATCTTTGGTTGAACTTCCTTAAATTCCTAGAAGGGCAAGGAAAGCCAATGGACCATTTTAGGATTCTTCATATGTATACTAATGGTCTGTTTTGTGTTTTTGAGACATCTCATTGTGCAGTCAAGGCTGGCTTCAAACTCTTGATCCTCCTGCCTCTGCCTCCCTGGTGTTGGGATTACAGGCATACACCATCCTGCCCAGCTCTTTGGCTCTTTTTCACATGTATTATTCCTGCCTCTCTTCCTCTGTTCCAGGAGAAGTAGGCAAAGCATGGCCACATGCATTTGCCCAAATTTGTTTCTGACAAAAAGCAAGTCTGGTGAACTGATGAAAATTCCCTATTTCTCTTTTGGAGCGTTTGTCTGCTCTTATTAAGAATGTTTTAGATATCAAGTATTTCAATACTTAGTCTGTTGAGAACACACACACACACGTGTGTGTGTGTATGTGTACAGTCTAATTTTAAATCACATTTTAAAATATTTTAAGTCTGATGGTATAATATGTGATGTTCAGAGCCTTTGCTGTTACACACATACTTCTTTTATCCATATTACTGTTTGAAGTGTATGGAAGGTTGAAAATAAAATGACTAGCTAAATGTGCCTGCAGCCATACCACTGTAATGTTCGATCTCGTCAGATCTTGGAAGCTAAGCAGGGTTGGGCCTGGTTAGTACTTGGATGGGAGACCACCTGAGAACACCAAGTGCTGTAGGCTTGGGGAAAGGACCTGGCAATCCACTCCCTCAAAACAATCTGCCATTAAAACCCTATGAATAGAAGAGAAACAGTAATACTGTTTTGCCTGTTGTATGTAGGGTTGCTATGAGTGGGACACTGACTTGATGGCACCTAACAACAACAGCTAAATGTAGTTCTGGCTAAAGATGGTATATTTAACATGTACATTTATTTCAGCTCCCCCTAGAACCCAGTAAAATATGAGTAATAACATTTGATTGTATTCTTAAGATTTATGACTTTAAATACGATGAGAAAATACCAGCAACAGTTTATAGGGAGGAAAACAGATGGGCAAGGACTGTGGGTTTTCTGGGGTCTGTTAAGTCACCAATAGGAAAGACAAAGGAGAAACCTAATTAATATGACCGAAGTTCCAAAATATGAGAAACTGGGAGTAAAGGAAGGCGGGGGTGGGTCAAAGTTAGGAAGAGGGGTTCAAAGTCTAAGAACACTTACGTGTTTCTTTTTATTGAAATGGCAGGCCATATTATGGGTGCCAACCTGTTTGTGAAAAACTAAAATGTTGGTTAAAATATATTTAAGAAAAATATCCTTACAACTACCAGCAAACTGACAGAATGCTAAAGAATTAGGCTAGGAGAAAGCATCACAGTCACTTGTGCTCAAAGGACAAAAAACCTACTAGGAAAATGGACAAAACAAAAACCTTAGACAAATACTTTGTAGGACAAGAACTCCAGGTAGCTAATAAACATGAAAATTTATTCAGCTCCATTAGTAATTAAGGAATTACACATTTAAACCACAATGAAATTCTATTATATATCTGCCTAATTGATAAGTCAAAGACTGGCATATCGTATGATCTAGGATCTCCACCACTGGACATACAACCATAAAGAAATATTTGTAAATAAATCAATGTGTCCATGCAGTAAAATGTATAAGAAATGTTGATATTAATATTTTCCATAGTAAACTGAAACTAATCAAATGTTCATACTAGTGGAATGGATATATAATCATCCATACATCTTGTTTCTGAAGTTATAATTCTGTATAGCAATGAATAATACAGGAACATAGATGAACTGTACAATGTTGAGTAAAAAATGGAAAATAATACATATTCTATTCTTATAAATTTTATTTAAATATACAAATACTCTGCTTATAGACAACAGAAAACCTGAATATCAACAGTCAGAACAATACCAGGTACTGACTGTGGACCCGATCATCAACTGCACATTCAAACTGAAACTGAAGAAAATCAGAACAAACATACAAGAGTAAAGGTATGACATTGAATATATCCCACCTGAGTTCAGAGTTCATCTAACAGATTTGATACATTAGACAGTAGTGATCAAAGACGAGATGAGTTGTATTATGACATCAAAGACATCATTCATGAGAAAAGCAAAAGGTTATAAAAAGGAAAAGATCAAATTACATGTCAAAAGAGACTGAAACTTCCCCTTGAACATCAAGCAACTAAAGCAAAAAGAAGACATGCTGAGGTTAAAGAACTAAAGAGAAGGGTTCAAAGGGCAGCTTGAGAAGACAAAATCAAATATTATAATGAGATGGGCAATGATCTGGAGATAGAAAACCAAGGGGGAAAAAGAAGCTCTATTTTTCTGAAGCTTAAAGAATTGAAGAAAAATTCAAGCCTTCAGTGGCAAGAGTGAAGAATTCAACAGGGAAAATATTGAACAACACAGGAAATATCAAAAGAAGATAGAAGGAACACACAGAGTCATTATACGGAAAAGAACTGGTGGATGATCAACCATTCAAGAGGTAGCATATGATCCGGAACTAATGGTACTAAGGAAAGCAGTGGAAGCTACCTTGAAGGCACTGGCCAAGCACCAGGCTTCAGGAACTGATGGAATACTAACTGAGATGTTTCAACAAACAGATGCAGCACTAGAGGTGCTCACTTGTTTATACTGAGAGATTTGGAAAACAGCTACCTGGCCAACTGATTGGAGGAGATCCATATTTGTCTCTTTTCTCAATAAAGAGGTTCTAACTGAATGCAGAAATTATCAAATGATGTCATTAATATATGCAAGTAAAATTTTGCTAAAGATCATTCAAAAGTTACTGCAGCAGTATATAGACAAGGAACTGGCAGAAAATCAAGCAGGATTCAGAAGAGGGTGTGGAAACAGGGACATCATTGCCAATGTCACATGGATATTAGCCGAAAGCAGAGAATGCCTGAAAGATCTCTATGTTTTATTGACTATGTAAAAGCATTTGGCTGTGTGGATAACAATAAATTATAGATAACATTGCAAAGAATGGAATACCAGAGCACTTAATTGTACTCATGAGGATTCTGTACATGGACCAAGAGGCACTCTTGAACAGAATAAGGAAATATTGACTGGTTTAAAGTCAGGAAAGGTGTGTGTCAGGGTTGTATCCTTTCACTGTACCTCTTCAATATAGGCTGAGCAAATAATCTGAGAAACTGGACTTTATGAAGGACATGGCATCAGGACTGGAAGCACACTTGTTAACAAACTGCATTATGCAGATGACACAACTCTGCTTGCTGAAACTGAAGAGGATTTGAAACATTTACTGAAGATCAAAGAACACAGCCTCCAGTATGGATTGCCCTTACAACTGGATTAGTAAACAACTTCATGATAGATGGAGAACAGATTGAGGTTGTCCAAGATTTTGCTTTACTTGGTTCTACCATTAACACCCATGGAAGCAGCAGACAAGAAACCAAATTACACGGTGCACTGGGAAAAGCTGTTGCAAAAGACCTCTTTAAAGTGTTTTTAAAAGGAAAGATGTCACATTGAAGATGAAGGTGCACCTGACATCATAATGGTTGTGAAAGTTGGATGATGAATAGAGAGGCAGGAGACGAATTGATGCTTTTGAATTATGGTGCTGGAGACAAATACTGACTACGCCATGGATTGACAAAAGAACCAACAGATCTGTCCTAGAAGAAGTGCAACCAGAGTTCTCCTTGGAGGCAAGGATGGCTAGACTGTGTCTTACATATTTTGGACATGTTACCAGGAGGGACCAATCCCTGGAGAAGGACATCATGTTTGGGAGAGTGGTGGGCCAACAACAACAACAATAATAAAGCAAGGCCCCCAACTAGATGGACTGATAGAATGACTGTTAAGTGGGCTTACTGATAGAATGATTGTTAAATGGGCTTACATACAAAAAAGATCATGTGTATTGCATCAAATTGGGAGTGTTTCATTCTGTTTTACACAAGGTCTCTATGAGTCAGACCTGACTCAATAGCACCAAACAATAATAACAAATGAAATTCATGAACATATAAACTAAGCTATATTTTTTCAAATGTACACATCAGTAGTAAGGAAAGCAAGAAAGTAATTATCATATTTGTTAGGATAGTTGTTATTTTGGGGGAGAAGCAGCAAAATGTGATTGTAATCTTGTAAGGTCACATGGGAGGCCTCCTGGTTGGTAGTTACACAAGTGCTAGCTTTATAATTATTTTTATGCATAGGTGCTTTGTTTCATAGTAAGTTTTTAAAAATTCAAATAAAATAAATAGGATAAAAAGAGGATACTCTCTACAGGAACTCCCCTACTCCAATTTTGATCATATCTTTCCTTCCTTTTGTTGCCTGTATTTTCTCTTTCTTGAATTCCTAAACTGGTCCTCTGATTTTCCTGTCTATCACATTTTCTGTCTTTGTCTTTTTATTCTTATTTCTGGATTATCTTCTTACCTTTCTTTCAATCTTTCTGTTGATCCTTTTGGTTATGCTCTCATTCTTTTTAATTTCCAAGAGATCAGTTTTAATCTATGTTTGATCTTTATTAGAAAAAACCACTATTACTTGATGAATGCTGCTTTTCTTATCTCGGAGTATATAAATGATAGATTTGTGGGAAGTTTCCTTCTCTCTACATATTTTCTGTTTCCTTCAAGATGAAGTATTCTTTTGTTTGTTGTGCTCTCTATTTCAAAACTAGAAGCTCTCCTCTGTTCTTTCACTTCATCCATCCTCTGCCTTCTAGGTAGAAAATTGGAGGCCTTTCTCTGTAGAGATCAAAATAGAGGAGCTCTCCCCTGAAGAATTCTGGATTCCAGTTGAAAGTAGAGGTATCTTACCACAGGAAGGTTAAATGATATATAACATACCCAATAATCTGAAAAACAATACATACCCAATAATCTGAAGAACAGACAGAAAAAAAGGTTGAAGAAAAATAAAGAGTAACAGGGATCTGAGAGGCAATATCATGTGGACTAACATACATATAAATGGAGTTTTGAAAGGAGAAGACAGTGATAGCGGGGGGGGGGGGGGTATTTTAAGAAACAATGGCTTGCCGGGTGTGGTGGCACATGCCTGTAATCCCAGTGGCTTGGAGGCGGAGGCAGGAGGATTACAAATTCGAGACCAGGGGCAGTCTCTGTAACTTAGCAAGACCCTGTCTCAAAAAGTAAGAAAATGGGCTGAGGATGTAACTCAGTGGTCCAACACTTGCACAGCATGCAAGCGCAAGGCCCTGGGTTCAACCCCCTGTACCGAGGGGAAAAAAAAAAAAGGCTTAAAAGAATTAGAATTAGTGAATTCAGTATGGTCACAGGGCACAATATAAAAAGGGAAAAAACAACAACACAAAGATCCAAAAGACAGATATTACGTATTTTCACTCATGTGGAAGCTGGGGCCAGGTTTAGGGAAGACTTGAAACTAAAAGGGGAAACTGTAGGGATATAGGAGGGGGAGGGTAAAGTAGATAGGGAGATAATAAAGAATAATAGAGGGTTTGAATATGCTCAAAGGAAAAAAAGAAAACTCTCTATTATAAAAAAAATTGAATAATGGAATTTGAAATTAATACCATCTGTGATTGTAGGAAAGCATACACATTCACTGAACTGGGAACAGGATGTGTAAGAGCTCTACATGAAAGCTAAAAAACCACTGCTGAAAGAAACTAGAGATCTAAATGGAGGGGTATATAATGTTCTCAGGTTGGAAGAGTGCATATACTTGTCTCATATTCCCAAATCAGCCTGTAACATCAATGAAGTTTCGATCATAATCCAAGCAGGCTTTCTCTGTGTATACAGAAACTAACAAACTATGAGCCTAAAGCTTGGCTCTGCCTTCTGGGATGTGGGTAATTATCTCTCGAAGATGATACTAATTTTAAAAACACACTCACTTATTTACCAAATGTTTTTGAGTACTAGGAATTTACATATAAAGGTAGCTCAATCAAAAAATTAGAATCAGTTCTTCAATCTGTGGACATACCCCAAACTCTTCTTTCAGATGTTTGCTAGGCCATTATAGTTTCAAAATGGCCTAAATAATGTTTTATTACTTGATTTAGTCAAAAGCCTGAAATGTATTAAAGAAGTCCCAGTTCCAAATGGAGAATGAGGAAAGGGGTAGTGGAATGTTGAGGGGAAGCAAACTAATTTAAACATTTCCCCCAGTTTTGGATGAATCTGTTAAGTCAGAATCAGAGGTATTCTTTAATTTATGAGGTTCTCATGTCAGTACTTTTTGAAATTAATAGTAAATGGCTTGTATCAAAAAGAGATGTTCTACTTATACAAAGTCATTAAAATAATGGTGATTTTTGAGAAGAGTTGAAAACTAAAGTTAGTCATTCAGCAGCCAGAATGCCAATTAAAAATGACAAATATAGAAACAAATATAGCCACCACTGGTCTTGTCAGAGACATTTAAATACATGGCTCACATCTACCCTACGTAGCATCCCTTTCAGCCATAACAAGGTAAGTCTTCTCAGTGCCACAAACATTCTAACAGAACATGTATATCCTTTTTGCACTAATTTTTACTTTTATATCCAGAAATGATATTAAATATTTAACAAAAATCTGCTCTTAAATATTCTTGTTGTTGTTAGGTGTCATCAAGTCAGTTCTGACTCATAGTGACCCTCATAGGGTTTCCAATGGCTAATTGCTCCAGGATTGCTTTGGGAGTGGATTGCCACATCCTTCTCCTGTTTCTGCAGTGCTGGGGGTCAAACCTGGGTCCTCAGAGAGTGCAGAGCAGCACTCTTATCAACTGAACTCAACCTCAGACCCTAAATATTCTTAAAGAAGTAAATATTCTTTGAGAAGTATTATTCTTTAGTTAATAGAGTCCTTGGGAAAGAGAAATAAATTGTGGCAGAATACAGAATTATTTAACTTTTGTCAGACAATACATATAAATGCCCCCAAATTTTATTATGAATTGAATGAAATGTTAGCACTGTGGGCTTGACATCAATAGAGTTTTACAGTAAAGAGAACAACAGACAGGGAAGAGGGGATAAATTAATGCCTTTCATCACATCATGTCCTGGTTCATAGCCAGTTGATGTTTGTCCAAGATGATGCAATTGTCAAGTCATAAACTGTTCCACTGACACTATGTTCAAAATGACAAATTGGTCTCTCAGACCTTCAACAAGCATCCAGGACAACCAGTCACAATAGTATGAATAACAAAAAGGTGCCTGGCAGGTAGGTGTTTCACAAACCAAAACAGTATGTTATGTTTTAAGAATACAGAACTTCTTTTCTTTCAGTTACTTCACTTAATCTGTTGGTTTTTTATACTACTACAATGAATTGATGCTAACTCTCACTTGATATCTGGCAGTCAAGGTTCCATATCCTCCACAGGAGTTTTCTCAGTTATTTTAATATTGACAACATCTGTGAGAATGGGTTGCTTTAACACCCTCATTTTAAGGATAAGGACAATGAAGCTTTGGGGGTCAAGGTCACCAACCTGGTGGTTTGATGAGAATAAGAATCTAGATTCTTAGACCTAAAGCTGAGGGGGTCTCTTGTTTTGCTCCATGTTGATGGCATATTGATAAAGTTTACAGTGAAGATATATTTGATGTATCAACTTAGAAGTTGGAAAGGTTAAAAAAATGATTTTATCCAAGTATGAGAAGATGTTACCAAAAACCAAGAGAAAGATGTCTCAAAGTGTTTTAAGATGGAATATCCT
This sequence comes from Pedetes capensis, assembly GCA_007922755.1. Lineage (NCBI taxonomy): Eukaryota > Metazoa > Chordata > Mammalia > Rodentia > Pedetidae > Pedetes > Pedetes capensis. Next base: position 728,054 of record VMDO01000003.1, read on the forward strand.
GAGCAAGGATGCAAGGAAAAATGATTGACTGCTTAGCCAGCAGCAGGGAAATGTGCTGTGTGCTTACTCTGTAACTAGTAAAACAGATTTTGTTTTAATGAATTATTATTATTCCCCTTTGGGGATGAGGAACCTGAAGTTCTTAGAGGTCTCCTGGGAATTTTAATAATGACACTGGGGATAGAATCCAGGTTTTATCACCTCTATTGATGTGCTCTTCCAAATACAGAAAATTATATGGATTAAATAAGCCAGTATCATAGGTAGATGAATCACAACTCTCACTCACTCACTTGTGGTTAATTCATAAAGGTAATGAGTCAAAGATTTTTTCCTTTATAAGTCAGAGTAATTTTAGGCTAGCCATTTACTAAGTATGTTTTTAACTAAGATAAATTAGAAAAGAAAGACAAGAATGGACTTTTAACACAATTTCCTATATCTATATTGTATAGAAGTTTGCTTAGTTCTTGAAATTTTTTTTCATTGTATCTTATTACCCCACAGGGGAACTAAACAACAGTCACATTAAGATAGGACAGGAAGACAGGAAAATCAAGGGGACATTGGAAGGTCAGAGACATTTCAGATGAAAATATTAAAATAGCAATAACCATGCTTAGGGTCAAAATGTATGTGACCTTCAAGTTTAACCTTACTTTCTCCCCTGTAATCCTGTGCTTCTCTGAGAATCTCACAAACAAGGTTATGGACCATGTTGCAGTCTACAGATGACTAGACAACTTCCTGTGAGTCTTTTCGTATATTTGTTGTTGTTGTTGTTGTTAGGTGCTGTCAAGTCCATATCTGACTCACAGTGACCCTCATAGGGTTTTCAATGGCTGTTTTGGGATTGCCTTGGGAGTGGATTGCCAGGCCCTTCTCCCATTTTTGCAGTGCTGGGAATTGAACTTTGGACCTCAGAGACTGCAGTGCAGCACTCTTTCTTATATTTAGGCTACCTTATAGTCTCATTTTACTAAAGAGAAGTTCCTTAGGAAAAAAGTATACTAAAACATTTCTACTTAATTTTTAAATCCTCTAACAGAACCCCCTTTTTTGACTTACGTTTCTTTTCTTCTATCTTTCCTTTCCTTTCCTTTCCTTTCTTTCAGAGGTACAAGGGGATTAAACCCAGGGTGCTCCACCCCTGCACTTCACCCCCAACTGCTTTTTTTATTCTTTTGAGACATGGTCTTGCTAATCTGTGCAGGCTGCCTTTGGCCTCAAACCTGTGATCTTTCTGCCTCTATCTCCCAAATCATGAGATTACAGGTTTCCACCACAGCATGTGGCTCCTATGTTTCTGTTTTATCGGCACTTCCCTCTGATCCCTAAACCTAAATAGTATACCTTGTAAAGCCACCTTACAATTTCATTCATGAAAGGGGAAATTCTTTAAGAACAAATAGGTAAACCAGTTCATTGTTTTGCTTAAACTTTGAACTGGGATACAAATTACATCCTTTGAGCAATGTAAATTCAAAGGCCACAAAATCATACAAACAGCTATTGTTCAGACAATAAGATGCAGTTGTCTCTCAAGAAGCCAGTGTCTATTAGGTGATTCTCTCTCGAGAAGCCTGCATCCACGTCTTGGATGTGTCCTATAATTGTTTTTTTCAGGTGATTCTCTTTCTGAATGCCCATGATTAAATCTAAAGCATGTACTATCTCTTATCTCTATTAATAAACTCACTCACTCTGTTTCACTCTGACTCATCCTGAAATTCTTTTCTGTGATGGAGCCAAGGATCCAGTCCCTCTTGAGTAGAGGTCCTTAAAGTGAGTGAACTCACACTACATATAGCAGCACTGGGCTTTTTCCTCCCACTGCTACTGAAGACATGACATCAAAATAGCACAATGGTGTGAACCTCTACTCCCAAGTACTTGGGAGGCTGAAGCAAGAGGATCACGTAAACATAGGGGTTTAAGGTCAGCCTGCGGAACAAAGCAAGACTTCCTCTCAAAACAGAACGTAATAAACTAATAGCAATGACAGCAATACTTATTAAGTACTTCAACTAGACAGAAGTCTAAATACTTAAGTATCAGTTCATTGTTGTTTGGTGCTGTCGAGTTGGTATCTGACTCATAGTGACCCTGAGTACAGCAGGCGAAACACTATTGTCAGTGCTTCTCTGCTGTTCATACGGTTTTCAATGGCAGTTTGATTTTTGGAAGTGGGTTGCTGGGTCCGCAATTTAAGTTAGCAACATTTTAACCTTAATTTAGCTTATGTTTTTTTCATCTATCACTAATACTTTATTTTGACAAAAGGTATAAAGGGACTTAATATACAGGAAACTTAATTTTTGTGCTACTGTAAAGGTTAGAAACCTAGTCAATTAAAATTTCCCAAATTTGGACAAAATGTGGATTATAAGGACAAGACCACCACTGAAGCAATTTTCAGATCCCAGTTGTGGCTAAAATGAAATATTCCTAAAAGATGCCAGAATATAGCACCAAAACTGAAACGACTAGAAACTTAAACTTTACAGTTCTTATGATTTGTTAGCTGTTTGGGAAACTCCTTGCTAAAAATAGCAAGGAGTTGTTCAGTTTAGGATAAGTAATACCCTATTTTCTTCAGGAGCAGAAAATAATTAAGATAATCATAAAATCAAATAAGATTCTTTTATTATTTTGTGATTCAGGATGGCTTGCTGGGAACTCAGTGAATGTTACAAGACTATTGAAAATTGAATTCTGGTGTTACTAAGGGAGCAATAAGCAGGTAACCTTATGTTTGGCCTGTGTTTTGTGATTACAATATAGGCTGTAACTAATGGTACTGTAAAGGAAATCCCTCTTCAGAGAGAGGGAAGCTGTCTGTAATGAGCAGTTGCCTCCCAGCTTCCCTCATGTTTTTGAGCATAAGCAAATATCCACGTGCTCAAAAACACACAAAAAATCTTCTCTACTTATTACAATTTATTTGAATTGTTTTACCAAGGTAAAAAAGTAGAGACCTAAGTTCAAAATCTTCTCATGTTACAAAACAATACAATCTGTAATGGTATTCTAAGATTTTTGTATAATTTTCACTAGTACATATTATAAAATAATGTTTCATTGTGACATTTTCATACACATATATAAGGTAGTTGCCTGCAGCCATACCACTGTGGCATTGAGTCCCATCAGATCTTAGAAGCTAAGCAGGGTCAGGGCAGGTTAGTACTTGAATGGGAGACTCCCTGGAAACACCAAGTGCTGTAGGCTTGGGCGAAGGACCTGGCAAACTACTACTAAAAAACAATCAGCCATTGAAACCCCTATGAATAGCAGAGAAGCATGACAGTAGTATTTCTTCTGTTGTATGTACAGTCACTATGAGTTGGACACCAACTCGAGAGTACCTAACAACAATAACAACCACAACATATAAAGTAGTATGATCGTATTTACCCCCTATTACCCACTCTTACCTGCAGCTCTACCACTGTGGTGTCCAATCCCATCAGATCTCAGAACCTAAGCAGGGTTGGGCCCGGGAATACCAGGCTTAGGAGAAGGACCCAACAACCCATTCCCCAAAAAAATAATTAACCATTGAAAACCCTATGAATAGCAGGGTTGTAATGAGTTCAGCCAATTCCATGACACGGCTATTGTGAATAACAGTACTGTGATAAACATGGGTGTGCAGGTATCTCTACTGTATGCTGACTTTGCTTCTTTCATGTATATACCAGGAGTGATATAGCAGGATCATATGGTAGTTCCAGTTTAAGTTTTTGAGGAACCTCTAGACAATTTCCATAGTGGCTCGACTAATTTACATTCCTACCAACAGTGTATAAGTGTGTCCTTTTGTGTGTGTGTGGGGGGGTGGGGGTGGTAAGTGGCCTCCTTGCCAGAATTTGTTGTTTTCTTGATGTTAACCATTCTGACTGGAGGGAGATGGAATCTCAGGCTAGTTTTGATTTGCATTTCCCTGATGGCTGAAGATGTTGAATAGTTTTTCATGTATTGCTATTTCTGTTTCTTCTTTTGAAAAGTATCTGTTCAGTTCACTTGCCTATGTATTGATTAGATTTTTGTTCTTTCAGTGTTTTTTGATTTCTTTAAAAATTCTGGATATTTATCCCATGTTGGATGAACAGATGGCTGAAGGTTTCTTCCACTCTGAAGGCTGTCTCTTTACTCTGGTAATCTTTTCCTTTGTTGTGCAGAAGACTTTTAATTTGATGCAATCCCATTAGTCTATTCTTGCTAATTTTTCCGGAGTTGAGTCTTATTCAGCAAGTCACTGCCTATACCTACATCTTGAAGTAGTTTCCCCATGTTTTCCTCTTAGTTTCAAAAGTTTCAGGGCTTCCATTAAGGTCATTGATCCATTTTGAGTTGATTTTTGTACAGGTGAGGGGAAGGGATTAAATTTCAGTCTTCTACATTTCTACAACCAGTTTGCCCAGCAGTACTTGTTCTCCAATGTATGCTTTAGCACCTTCATTGAAAATCAGATGGTGTACTTGGTTGGATTTATTTCTGGGTCTTCTCTTTTGTTCTATTGATCTGTATGTCTTTTTGTGCCTGTACCATGCTGTTTTGTTACTACAGCTCTGTAGTATAATTTGAAATCAAGCATTGTGATACCTCTTGCATTGTTTTTTTTCTTTTGCTCAAGGTTGATTTGTCTCTTCAGGGATTTTTGTGCTTCCATATGAATTTTAGGATTGTTTTCCTAGTTCTATAAAGAATGCTATTGGAATTTTGATTGAGGTTGCACTGAATCTCTACATGGCTTTCGATAATATGGCCATTTTATTTCACTCATTATTTCTATAAGCTCTGATTGTACTTCTTATTCAGGGTATTTACAAGGTATGACCTTGAGTATATCCCACCTGAGTTCAGGGACCATATCAAGAACAGATTTAATGTGTTAGACACTAATGACCGAAGACCTGATGTGATGTGGAAGGACATCATAGATATAATGCATGAGGAAAGCAAAAAGTTATTAAAAAGTCAGCAAAAAAAAAAGAGACCAAATTACTTGTCAAAAGAAACTCTTGAAACTTGCCCTTGAATGTTGAGAAGCAAAAGTAAGAGGAAGATATGATGAAATTAAAGAATTAAACAAGATTTCAACAGGCTGCTTGAGAAGACAAAAATCAAATATCATAATGATGTGCAAATAGCTGAAGATAGAAAACCAAAAGGGAAGAATAAGTTCTGTTTTTCTCACGCTTAAAGAACTGAAGAAGAAAATTCAATCTCAAGGGCAATAGTAAAGGATTCCACAGGGAAGATATTAAACAACACAGGAAAGGTCAAAAGGAGATGGTGGGAATATACAGAATCATTATACCAAAAAGAATTAGTGGATGATCAACCATTTCACGAGGTTGCATATGATCAGGAATCAATGGTACTGAAGGAAGAAGTGGAAGTACTCTTGAAGTCATTGCAAAACACAAGGCTCCAGGAATTGATGGAATACCAATTGAGATGTTTTGACAAACAGATGCAGCATTGGAGGTGCTCACTTGTCTATGCCATGAGATTTGGAAAACAGCTAGCTGGCCAACTGATTGAAAGAGATCCATATTTGTGCCTATTCCCAAGAAAGAAGATCCAACTGAATGTGGAAATTATCAGACAGTATCGTTAATATCATATACAAGTAAAATTTTGCTTAAGATCATTCAAAAGGACTGGAGCGGTATATTGATAGGGAACTGCGAGAAAATCAAGCTGGATTCAGAAGAGGGTGTCAAACCAGGAACATTATTGTTAATGTCAGATATTAGCTGGGAGCAGAGAATACCAGAAAGATGTCTGTCTGTGTTTTATTGACTATGCAAAGGCATTTAACTATGTGGATCACTACAAATTATGGATAACATTGTGAATAATGGGAATACCAGAGAACGTAATTGTACTCATGAGAAATCTGTACGTGGACCAGGAGGCAGTAGTTTGAACAGAACAAGGAACCACTGCTTGGTTTCAAGTCAGGAAAGGCATGCATCAGGGCTGTGTCCTTTCACTGTACCTCTTCAATCTTTATGCTGAGGAAATATTTCAAGAAACTGGACTTTATGAGAAGAATGTGCCATCATGATTGGAGGACAACTCATTAGTAACCTGTGTTATACAGATGATACAACTCTGCTTGTATAAAGTAAGGAGGATTTGAAACATTTACTGATGAAGATCAAAGAACATAGCTGAAGGGATTGTGCCTCAACATCAAGAAAACAAAAATCCTTGCAACTGGGTCAGTAAGCAACTTCATGATAAATGAAGAAAAGATTGATGTTTTCCAAGATTTTACTTTATTTGGTTCTACCATCAACACCCACGGAAGCAGCAGTCAAGAAATCAAAAGACAGCACTGTATTGGGAAAAGGTGTTGCAAAAGACCTCTTCAAAGTGTTGAAAAGTAAAGATGTCACACTGAAGATGAAGGTGCACCTGACTCATGCCATGGTATTTTCCGTTGCATCCTATGGTTGTGAAAGCTGGATGATCAATAAGGGAGGCAGCAGGAGAAGAATTGATGATTTTCAATTATGGCACTGGAGACGAATATTGAATATACTGTGGTCTGGCAAAAGAATGAACAGATCTGCCCTAGAAGAAGTGCAACCAGAGACCTCCTTGGAGGCAAGGAAGGTTAGACTGTGTCTTATGTATTTTGGACCTGTCAGGAAGGACCAATCCCTGGAGAAGGACATCATGTTTGGGAGAGTGGTAGGTCAATGTAATTAAAGAAGACCCTCAACTAGATGGATTGACACAGTGGCTGCAACAATGAGCATAACATAAAAAGGATCATGTACGTGGCACGATGTCGGAGAGTGTTTTTTTCTATTGTACACAGTTTCTCCGGGTCAGACCTGAGTTGACAGCACCTAACAACAACCTTTGAATTTGGTAAGTTACTTTGAATAACTGGTATATCCTCTTTGAGCCCATAGTTCTGATCAGCAAAGCAGAATTTTCCATAAAATTGTGGCAAATACAACTTCAGGAATAAGGGATCCTGAAGACGGTGAAGCAGGTGAGGCTGCCAGTTGCCTGGGAGGACCTATCTATTTAAGGATATAGACTTTTTGGGAAACCCATTTTACTAAGACAAGAGCTAAGTTAGGTATTACCTTTTGCTACTCAAGAATTTCTGTCTGAAAAAGCCACCTCCTTCCACTAGTGAAGAATATGCAATCACATTCCCATTATAGAAATTCATGCCAAACTAAACATAAAAGAAGTAACATGTTTGAACGGACATTTAAAAAGACAGGTAATGGCTCTATCAAATGCATGCTGCTAAAATGAGGCTTTTATGTAACCCCCGCAAAACCCAATAGCTTTGTTTTGCAGAGAATAAAGTCCAAATTTCTTCATTTAGCAATACAGTCCCACTGTCAAGTGCCCAGTTGGCCTTTCCCGAGGGAGCCCTCCTTCCTCCAGCACGCACTACAGTGTTGGCTTTCCATCTCGTTCCCCAGCAAGGCTGCCTGGATTCCTGTCCAGGAATATAGGTAGTTTGACAGTTGCCCTGAATAAAATTTTTCGGTATTGATCTCAAATCTCTGGGCCTCAAAGGAGGGGCTTTTAATTGTTCCTGCCCATAGCTTTGATGGCAGATAATCAGTGGATTTTGCTTTATACCATCAATTCACCTTTTTGGTAGCACACTTTGGAGCTTCCTTTACAGGAAATGAATGTGACTTCAGATAAAACTTCTGAAGATGCCCATTGAAACTATAAATTTTAGCACTCAGTGAATGACTGAAAACCAGGGCAGGCTAAATAAGGTGCTGTAATACTATTTTTAGGAACACATAATGAGCTGCTGGATGAGTTGATTTTAACTACTTGTGGATTTCATATGTATAAGTTTGCTTATTTGCTAAAATGTATTTGTAACACCACAGTCAACACTTACAGTACTGCCCTAGCCACATGTGGATAAACACAGAGTGACAAAACATTTGAATTGACTGATGGGTACCTCACCAACTGAGGTCACCAATGTGACACATAGCCTTTTTGTTTGGGGGGCTCTTGTAAATAGTTGTCTTTTTGTGGCATTTTTAGTGTCATATTTTTTGTAGTTCAGTCGTTTTTGTTGGGGAATTTGGAATTTAAGATGGCTTCCACACATAGTGCTGAAATGCTGTCTAGTTTTCAACACAAGAAGGTTATGATGTATCTCAGAGAGAAAGTAACTGCATCAGATAAGCTTTGGCCATGGTTTGTAGTGGTGTTGGCCATATGTTCAATATTAATAAATCAGCAATATATATTAAATAAGGTATCTTTAAATAGAAACACACATAAAACAAGGTTTTTATGTTGATAGGTTGACAAAAATGTTGCAGTCGGAAGCTCTATATTTCTCAGGAGCAATGATTCAATATTTGTTAATTCAGTATTCACTGAAACTTTCAGGACATAATTCCCATAAGATAATGAGAACTGGCTATATATCCATATGATGAAATATTACACACCCATTAAAAGGATGACACAGATCAGGAATCTGAAAATTTTTCCAGTAAATGGCCAGACAGTAGATATTTTTGGCTTAACTTTTGTGTCACATATTCTTTTTTGTTTGTTTGATTTTAGAACCAGTTAAAAATGTAAGAACTGTTTGGTATGTTGGTAGGTAGGTGACACATACTTGTAATCCCAGCACTCAGGAGGCTCAAGTGGGAAGATCATGAGTTCCAAGCCAGTCTGTGCTGCAGAGTGAGACCTGTGTCTCAAAAACAAAACAAAACAAAAGGTAAATAGGTAAGAATGCTCATGGCATTCTTAGCTCATGAAGGAGCTTGTTTGATCTGTGGCCCATAGCTTACCAACTCTTGATGTAGATTTAGATGCTTACTATGGGGAATCTGCACAAAGTATTAACTCAAAAGAGCAGGTTAAAACACTGAGTATACTTTGAAATAAAAAATAAGACTTATAGACAGAATGATTCCATTCTTTTGTAAGTACATTATAAATTTATGAGTGCAGAGAAAAGAATGTCTAGAAAGATATATACCAAAATATTAAAGGTGTTAATAAAATAGTAATAGAAAAGTAATTTTAGATTTTGGGGTGATCTTTACATTTCATCTTTAATTTCTTCTTTGAAACTTTTGAGGGAGAAAGTATATTATTTTTGAAAGAAAAATTTTACTCAAGTACAGACAGCTCTTGCCCTTAAATCCTTCTATCTGTCCATATAATACATTCATGCATATATCTCTGAAGGAGGCTATAAGTAGATATAACAGAGGTTTTTATACATAGTTTTTTTGTTGTTAGAACACTGACTGCTTTTGCTTTAAAAAAAAAAAATCCTGGAGGGGACTGGGGACATAGCTTAGTGGTAGCACATTGCCTAGCATGAATAAATAAACAAATAAATAACAAAAAGTCTGTATGAATATGGAAAAAGAGTGGACCTTATTGTATCTACATTTTTTTCCACAAATGCTTATTGGATTGTTGACAGAAAAAGATCCAAATAATTACTTTTCTCAGTGCATGTCATCCTAATGAAATCTTATGTAAATCTCTAATTAATGGTGAATAATGCATGGTAAAACACTGAAGTGGGGGTGGAAGACAAAGCCTTTTTACACAGGTTTTTTAAGTTGTAATGCAATGAGATAAATGGTATGTAAAATGACAAGTAAAAGAGAAAAAGAAAACAATCAAAAAGGTGTACTTTCTTTTAATAGAAATAATCTTGTAGAAGCTGTCCAGGGTTCCTAACTAGAAAATGGTAGTCTGTACCCACTGCACTAAACTAGCAGATGTCATAGCTTTCCAGTTTTACTGCATGCTTATAGGAAATAATATGGGTGAAAACCATTTTAGACTTTCAGACCAATTTTAATGTAACTGGACCAGAGAGGACTGTAACAAATATAAGAGATGTGTTAAAAGTGACCTCACAATGAACACAAGCTCAGGAAGAGAAATACCACATGTTCTCACTCATATGTGGGAGCTGAATCAAAATTATAAGAAGGAAAAAATCCTATGCAGAGGTCAGAACATTAAAAAAAAAAAAAGCTAAAGTCAATCTAGCGGAGAAGGGACAATATGGGGAACGCAAAAGAAGGAGGGAGAGATCTAGCAAAAGGAGGAAATCCTCAGAGAGGAGAGCGGGGAGAGGAGGAACAAGGAGGAATGAGGAATGGGGGAGGCGGTGACCTCAAGGTGAACAGCCCAACTTTAATAGTACTGGAAATAATTATAATAACACCAATAATACCAAAGAATGGTATTAATATAGATAGACTAGAAAATTCATGTAATAGTACTGACAATGTAAAAAGATAGTTCATTACAGAAAAAGTTTCGATCTTAAACATAATTGGAACCCAAGGATATATAGAAAAATATTACCATAAAAAGACAAGCAAATGGAAAAGTCGTCTTTGGTGGGCAGATGTGATGGGGGAGGGGGAACTTATCTGTGTAATGTACAACAAAATGCATATATGGAAATGTCACAATGAAAAGCATGTTAGAATGAATCACATTAAGGTGTACATTAAAAATTTCCAATAAAAAAGTGACCTCACAAATCAAGAAGGATTTGTTATGCAATCTTTAATTCCTTAACATTTTCATTCCTTTAACTTTTGTATTGTTGTTTTCAGTTTTCTAGGATTTTAGCCAATCACAGGTGTACTAACACACATGGCACAGGGCAGTGATAATATATTTAGCAAAGATGTTGCCCTTCTCTAATTTACTCTCCTTGCTTCGGTACTACATTATAATATATGCAAAATCTTGTAAAATGATCCTAGGATCAGCCATCATTATATCACCGTACATTTTCTAAATCTTATATCCTAAACAAATAACATCTATGAAAAGTCTTCCTACTGAGACTGATACAATGAAATTTTATCATTGTGAACATAAAATTTTAATTAATAGCAAGAATGGACTACTCCAGACATATATTCTTGGATTATAGAAGGATGTCATAAAATCTGTTCTTCTTTCCTACTTAAAATTTATCATATTATCAAGTACAGAAAAGTCAGTTTTATTCATATCGCAGAGATCTCAATTTCTTCTGTGTTTCTTAGTTATTTTTACATACTGGGTTTTTCAGCCGCAAAATATTAACATCTAAATATGATAGACTACTCCTATGAGGGTCACAACTATTGTGTTATTAATAGTTCCCAGAAGCATTTGCAGGCCTTCATCAAAACACTGATAATTGATCTCGAAAATTCTGGTTTAGTAAGTCTTGTTTATAGCCTGGAATTGTGATTTGGTGATTTGTTATAAGATCTGCTTTTTATTTGTCACAGGCTTTCAAGCATTTAGAGGTGACAAAAAACATAATTTACTTGGTTTATACTTGGGGCAGACAATCAAAATAATTTCTACTTGGTGCTTCTGTCATCGCTAATTATTTGGTTCAAGTAAAATCAAGATCAATGTCTTGACTTATGTTTTGATTTGGTAAACTGCCACGGATTCTTACTTTTTAGATATAACAATTTCTTAGAGTCATGTACATAATTACCTATCCTAATTTTTAGCCTGCTATAATTTTACTTTGCAAGTGCTTTACCATCAAGCAGCACCTCCAGCCCCCCGTTTATTTTATTTCTATCTTGAGACAGGGTCTCGCTAAATTATGCAGACTGCCTTCTGGCCTCAAACTTGTGGTCTTCCTACGTCCACCTCCCAAGTTGCTAGGATTACAAGTGGGCACCACTGCGCCCTGCCTAATGATACACTTTTAAATAAAGAAAGCACTAGCATATGAAATGACAATTGTTAATCCAAGATCAGTTCCTTTCATCAGATGCTTCAAAGGGATTTACGGTTCAAGCAAGTTTATAAATACTGATACAGGGAGAAGTTAAATGTTCACAAAAAAATCACTGTACCTCTAAAACACTATTTTCATACTTCACCACTGGGTAGAAAGGAGGGCTATCTAAAATCAAATGCCCTTCCATTTCCAGCTAGCAATTATGTTAGCTTTGAATTCACTGAAAAGTATGTCAACCCAGTGTTTTTTCACTGAAAGAAAACTTAATAATTTATTTTAATAATCTGATTTTGCATCTTGCAGTGAAACTCTACCCTAAAAGACTTCTTCCAGATATAGAAAATATTTTAAAGTGTTTAAAG
>VMDO01000003.1:740297-781720 GCA_007922755.1 Pedetes capensis
TAGGATGGTACTCAGTTGGTTATGTAGTTAGAATGGTTTACCAGCTCCAAATAAATGCATGTGGTGGTACACATTTTGGAGACAAATATGAAGTCTTTTCCTCTTTTCCATGGTTATTTGTTTATCTTATCAAACTGTAAAAAATGGGGGAAACTTCAGTTTTTTATATCATATATTTTCCCCCCAAACAGTGCTAGACACCAAATTAAATACATTTAGAACAGGTCAGAGAAACTCCCAAATATGATCCCAAGTACATCAAAGGTAAGGGCAAGCCAATTTGAGAAATTCCTTTTAATTATTAAAACTGCATTTAAAACTACTCATGTTCATGTTAGAAGTATTCAGATCCAGTGTAATAATACTAATAATGTCCAGCGTATTTCTCAAAGATCTTGTAAGCCTTAAAAGATCTTGTAAGGTACTTAATAAATTAGTACAGTTGTGCCCCTTTCCCATATTTAAAAGCAGCGGAAATGAACAAGTTAAAAGGCATTTTCCTAACCCTGACTCTAAGTCACAAGCCTAATGCTGCCTGAAGCCAGCTGGCATAAGGCCCATTTACAGTAAGCTGTTTACTCCCTGTCTACCAATCACATCAAAGAGAAGAAATGCTTACAGACATAGTCAGAGTGTCTTTTCAAAACAGATCAACAGATAAAGGGGAGTTTGTATATTTTATCAAATTTTTACAGGTATTATTTTGAATATCCCCCAAAATTCAAATCCACTTACTAGAACCTAAGCATTTTAACCTCACCCCTCAACAATCTTAAAATAAGTTTATCAGTGGAATAGGTAAGTGTCCTCTAACCATCTTAAGTACCTTTTAACTATAATTTTTAAAAACTACAGTATCTATCTTAAAATAGATTTGCACTTGAATTGATTCAATTGAAATTTCTCCAAACAAGTAATACTTAGCATAATGACTGAGAATATAAGAACTAGAATAGGCAGAGAATATGTAGAAAATAGAAAAAATGAACCCTAATTATCAAGAGAGAAATAGATAAGAAAAACAGTGATTCAAATTAGTAACTCCTGATCAGTTCCCAGACATCACAGTGCTTGGTGTTTGCCCTTGGCAGAGCCTCTTCCCTACTGGCAGGTTCAGTTCAGAGAAAACTATAGATAATAAGAAGCCTTTTTCTTTCGGACCAAACTTGTCTTCTTCAGCAGTGGTCACCAACCTTTTAGGCACCAGAAACCAGTTTTATGGAACACAACTTTTCCACAGACCAGAGGATGAAGGGAATGGTTTGGGGATGATTCAACAGATGGGACTGGCTGTAAATACAGATGAATCTTTACTTGCTCACCCTGGTACTGGGGTTGCAGACCCCTGCACTATGGTATTCCCTAAATTGTCTTCCCAAGTTTACATGCCATCACAGGTATAAGCCACCAGTGAAATGTTCAGAATGTATCTTCCACTTAGTATTCAATGAATGTTAAAATGAGTGACAGACACAAAGTAATATCTCAGGATGTCTCATCAGTATCATTTTAATCCTATAATCAAATCAATAAACATTGTGAACAAATCCCACCCCACAACCTTAGGAATCAAAACTAATTTTTAAATTCCATGTCAATTGCAAAAGGATGACCAACTATAGAAATGATAGATACCATGAACAGCATCTATGGAAACAAGAAAAAACTCCTAGAATCTCTGAAACATCCAAAACAAGCTACTATAAAACACACAAAAAGCACTATTGTGTAGGACTTTTCTTCCTTAAATCCTTCTTGAGCCAATTTTTTTTAGTAGATGCTGGAAACCTACATCTTTTACAGTACTGTAAATAGGTCATTTTATAACAACCATGTTCCAGTATATCAGCAATTTCACTCAATTCCCAAGCCCAAGTGGCAAAGCAAATCACTTTAAACATTTAATAAGTTGGCCTGGGGTTATGGCTCAGTGGTTGAATGCTTGCAAAAAGCATGTGTGAGGCCCTGGGTTCAACTCCCTAGTACTGCAAGAAATAAGAAATAAAATAAAAACATATGAAATACCTTTTAAAATTTTTAATCATTTTTTAACTCCTCAGAGTTAGTCTGTATCTGGGTTGCTCCCCTCCTTTAGCCCATTTTTAGTCCATTATACTCAGTAATTTTGGTGTTACAGTTTTTACAGTTCTCTGGCCTTATAATAATATTTCTCTTACTTTTCTGTGTTCCTCATAATTTCTATTACTTCCCCCAAAAGGTCATATGCAAATTTTATCTTATTAATTAGTAAATTATCCTATATTATTTTCTAAACATTTTTCCTGAAAAAACTTAGCACTAATGATCATCATACTTAGGTTAATTTACTTTTTAAGAGCCCAAATGAGAAAGAACATAGGCAAATAGTACTGGGACTAATTATAGGTCATAGCATGTAGATTATTTCTAAGATCTCACAAGGGTATAAGATTTAAATTTGACTTAAATCAGTAGGTAAATAAAATCAAATTCTATTTAGTGGTTCCAATAGTTACTATCTGAAAAGGTGCCAGATTCGTGGCCTTGGAAATTGTGTAGGTTATAAACAAAATTTTAAAATAATGGTCCAGCAGCAATGCTACTTCCTCAGTCAGTTCTAAATCCAAAGGGCTAGAGAAGCATCAATTATTCATTAGACAGGTTGTAAGTTTTGTATTTGTAATGTACTGCTAGAGTGTTTGCTATAGGAAAACAGATTGGTTTGTCAACATGATGGTGACTATGCTGAAATAAGATTGTGCACAAAGAAAATTCAAATTTTGGTTGGTAAATACAATAATTATTGGAATAACTCCATTTTGTATATGCATTTCTAGCTTCCACTTTCCTTTTCCATTATAGGCAATGAAAAAACCACTGCTTTGCTGATTTAATGAAAGAACTATATATTTTATTTTATATAAAACCAAGCATCACAGCATGAAAAGGGTAAAGTTAGATAAATTCGAAAGGTTCACATTTAAATTAATCAGTGAAAAATAATTATAAACAGGGGTTTTGGAAGTAAAAGGGCAGATGGTTAACGGCCACACTTTAATCAGGGAAGAAAATTATTAGGGAAAATCATGAAATTCTCTACTCAAAACAAAAAAAAGGGAGTGGAGTCCAGCTTTAATTATCAAGAAAAGTGGGATGGCACGGGGACAAGTGACCAAATAGTGGAGAATACAGTGATAAAGAAGAGGACAAAATACTGGGGCAACTCTCCATAAGCCTCAGCCCCAGGGGAGGCAGTAGCAGAGGGCTCTGGAGGACACAGAGCCCTTTGGAGGGCGCACAGCTGAAGAGAGAAACAGTGGGGTCATCCCTGACAGTGGGCAGCTGGCAGAGACAAGGCAGAGCCACCTGCAAGAGTACGCAGTTGAAGAGTGATCCAGCAAGGCTCTCCCTGATGGAGGGAGGTACAGTGGAGAACCTGGGAAGGGCACAAGGCTGAAGAAAGGTTTGGCGAGGCAGCCTGACCAGCATGGCTGGTGAGAGGCAAGGTGGACAAAGTGGAGGTCTGCAGGACCCTCTGGGTAAGAGGCTGGGCAATATGGCCCCAGGGTCTCAGACCCAGGGAATGTGGTGTTTTGTTTTTAAATCAGGGGAGTCAGTCACCAATCTGGCCACTGGAGCCACTGGAACCATGAGCTGGAGGGAGGGAAACTGAAAGGTGGTGAGTTTGGGGAACAGAGAAGAGCAGCTGGCACTGCTGGATCCCAAGCCTAAGATAGCTTGTTCAGAGCAATGCATGTTTGGGGCCCAGGAGTGCTTATGACATGGACAAGTAGTGCCACAGATCTGGGAAGCCTAAGTCACACAGTTTAGGCTGTGGTGGGGCTGGAAATGCAGGGGATGGGGAGAAACTGAGGGAGCAGTGCTGAATGTAGAGGCTGCAGTGGGAACCTGGCATCAGACACTGAGGCTGCAAACTACGGAGGTGGGGGAGGGAGACTGAAGTGCGAGTGACCCGTCATCATCCAAACTCACATGAACATTGGGGGTAAACCTTTTTACACATGGAGAAGGCAGGACCTAGCACCCAAACCAAGCAATGGGAAAGCCTAAGTAGGAAAACACACGAAACAAGAATGGTCATACTGGATGGGAAAATCCTATAGACCAAAGCACCTCAATGCATAATTTCAGGGTAACCAGATTCCTGGAGATGGCTGATGGAGAATTTAGAACCCTGCTTATAAATATGCTAAAAGATCTTAAAGATACCACAAGAGCAACTGATTCACTGGACAAAAAAGTATCTAACATAGAAGAAAGATTCTCCAGAGAATTTGAGATCCTGAAGAAGAATCAAGCAGAGGTCCTGAGATGCATGGCAAAATTAATCAGCTCAGTAGAATCTTCAGTAGCCAGGCTAGATGAAGCTGAAAACAGAATAACTGAACATGAAGAAAGAAGACCTTATTTACTCACATGACAAGATAGAAAGAAAGATAAAGCAGTATGAGCAAAATTTGCAAGAGGTATATAATGAAATGAAGAAACAAAACCTGCAAGTTCAGAGGGTTCATGAAGGAGCTGAAAACAACACTAGAGGATTAGGAAATTTATTCAAAGAAATATTAGTTGAGAACTTCCCAAATCTGAGGCAACAGCTGGATACCCATACAACTGAAACATTCAGAACTCCAAACAGAGTAACCAGAACAGATCCTCCCCACAACACATTATAATTGTAATGCTAAATATAAGAGCAAAGAAGCTATTCTAAAGGTACAGGAGAGAAATGCCAACTCACAAACGCAAATCCATCAGAATAAGAGCTGCCTTCTCAAGAACAATGTTAAGGGCAAGAAAAGCTTAGACAGCCATCATCCAAGTCTTGAAAAAGAATAACTTCCAAGCAAGATTACATTACCCAGTGAAGCTAAGTTTTAAAATAGATGGCGAGTACAAGACATTCCAGGATATTGCCTTGTTTAAATGATTCATAGCCAACCAAGCCAGCATTGCAGAGGATCCTCAATGAAACACTGCATAGGGGGGAGGTAAGACAACCCCAAATACAAGATTAAACAAATTAATAAACATAAGGAGAACTTAAGAACAAAATAGGCCAAATATGAATCAAAAAACAGTAACAAGTACAAAATTGATGCAGAATAATAAGCAGCTCTCAATAATTACTCTCAATGTAAATGGCCTTAACTCACCAATCAAGAGACACAGACTGGCCAAATGGATTAAAAAACATTAATCCTCGATATGTGGCATTCAAGAGACTTGCCTCATCCATAAAGACCATAAAAGGCTGAAAATGAAAGGCTGGGAAACAATATACCAAGCATGTGGGAAACAAACAAACAAACAAAAAAAGGCAGGAGTTGTGATACTAGTTTCAGGCAACTTAGACTTCAATTCCAAGCTAATCAGAAGAGACAAAGAAGGACACTATTAGTAAAAGGAACAGTCAACTAGGAACCCAAAATAATACTTAATATTTACTCACCAAATACAGGGGCACCTAGCTACATAAAACAAACTACTGGAGTTAAAGGAACAAATTGGGCCAGACACAGTAATTATGAGAGATTTCAATACCCCGCTTTCACCAAAAGACTAGTCATTAAAGCGAAAAATCAACAGAGACTTGATTAGCACCACAGACCAACTGGTCCTTACAAGTGTCTACAGAATATTCCTCCATCCATCAAATGTGGAAATGTGGCTCCATTCTCAGCACCACATAGAACTTCTAAGAACGACCACATTTTAGTCCTCAGAAATGGCCTTAACAAACACAATAAAATAGAAATCACCCCCTGTAACTTATCAGATCACAGTGGGCTAAAACTAGAACTCAAAAGCAAGACTAATTTCAGAATTGTTACAAATTCATGGAGCCTGAATAATACACTGCCAAATGATCAGTGGGTCATCAAAGAAATCAGAGAGGAAATTAAACAATTTCTGTAATCAAACAAGGATGAAAATACATCCTATCAAAATTTATGGGATACAGCAGAGGCACTTCTAAGAGGGAAATTCATAGCTGTGAGTGCCTTTATCAGTAAGTTAGGAGGGCCCAATTAAATAACTTAATGGCATATTTTAAGACACTAGAAAGCCAACAATAAGCCAATCCCAAAAGGAACACTCAGACCAAAATTATCAAGATCAAGGCAGAAATATCCCAATTAGAATCCAAAAAGACAATTCAAAGAATTAATCAGACTAAGTTCTGGTTCTTCAAAAAGAGTGAAATAGATACCTCCCTATCCAGTCTCAGTGAAAGAAAGAAGAGATTCAAATTTTAAAAAAACTATAGAGATGAAAATGGGATCATAACCACTGATAGCAAGAAAATTCAGATCAACAGGGAATACTCTGAGAAATTGGACTCCCCCAAAAATGAAAATACAGAAGAAATGGAAAAGTTCATTAACACACATGAATTACCAAAGTTAAGCCTGGAGGACATAAGCAACTTAAATAGACCCATTACATTCATCAAAATAGAGATAGTAATAAAAAGTCTCCCAATAAAGAAAAGTCCAGGTCCTAATGCACTCATAGAATTCTAACAAACCTTCAAAGAAAAATTAATACCTATTGTCTTCAAACTATTTTAGAATATAGAAAAGGAAGGGATACTTCCAAATGTATTCTATGAAGCCACTATTACACTGATACCAAATCCAAGCAGACACTTCAAAGAAGGAGAACTACAGACCAATTTCCCTGATGAATGTAGATGTAAAAATCCTTAATAAAATCTGACAAATAGAATTCACCAACACATAAAAAAGGTCATACACCATGATCACATGGGCTTCATTCCACAGACGTAAGGCTGGTTCAACATATGAAAATCAATGTAATTCAGCGTATCAAGAGGCTTGACAGAAATCACATGATCAACTCAATTGATGCTAAGAAGGCCTTTGATAAATTGCAAGATCCTTTCAGGATAAAAGTCCTGGCGAAGACTGGTATAACTGGGAAATCCCTCAACACCATAAAGGCCATCTATTACAAACCTACAGCCAACGTCATACTAAACGGGAAAACTGAAACCATTTCCTTTAAGATAAGGAATAAAACAAGGGTCCACTCTTGCCTCTCTTATTTAATGTTATAATTAAAGTCCTAGCTAAAGCAATCACACAAAAGAAAGGGATACAGACAGGCATAGATGTCAAATTATCCTTATTCACGGACAACATAATCCTTTACCTAAAGGACCTCCAAAACTCCTCTAGAAAACTCTTAGAGCTAATTAACACCTTCAGCAAAGTAGCAAGATACAAAATTAACATGCAAAAATCAGTAGCCTTCCTTTATACCAGTACTAAACAGGAAGAAAAAGAAATTAAGGCAACAATCCTATTTACAATAGCCAACCCAAAAATGAAATATTTAGGTACCATTATAACCAAAGCCCTCAAAGATCTCTACAAGAAAAACTTCAGAACATTAAAGAAGCAAATTGCAGAGGATACTAGAAGATGGAAATATCTCCCTTGCTCATGGATCAGGAGAAATAATATTGTAAAGATGGCTATATTACCAAAAGCAGTTTACATATTTATTGCAATCCCCATTAAAATTCCAATGACAGACTTTGCGTAAATACAAAAAATAATTCTAACATTCATATGGAGAAACAAAAGACTGTACACAGCCAAAACAATCTTAAGCTGCAAAAATAGTGCAGGAGGATTACTATACCTGACTTCAGACTAAACTACGTAGCTATTGTGGCACAAAAATAGCCTTGAAGACCAATGGAACAAAATTGGAGATCCAGAGATACACTCAGGAAACCACAGCCACCTGATTTTTGACAAAGGAGCTAAGAACATTCAATGGAGAAAAAGATAGCCTCTTCAACAAATGGTGCTGGGAAAATTGGATATCCATTTGCAGAAAAATGAAAATAGACCAGTATATCTCAATTTACATGAGTCAATTATAAGAGACTTCAACATAAAACTGGGAACCTTAAAACCACCAGAAGATAGGAAACATGCTCTAAGACATCAGCATAGGAAAGTATTTCCTTAACAAGACTCCAGCTGCCCAGGAAATGGCACCAAGAATTAACAAATGGGATTACATGAAATTAAAAAGCTTCTCTATAGCAAAGGAAACAATCAACAGAGTTAAGGGAGAGATTACAGAATGGGAGAGAATCTTTGCATCCTACATATCAGACAGAGGATTAATTCAAAGAATATACAAAGAACTTAAGGAAAATACCAAGACAACAAATAACCCAATACATAAGTGGGCACAGGAAATGAAAAAACAGTTCTCAAATGAAGTTTGAAGCGCCAAGAAACATGAAAAATTGCTCAATAACCCTAGCTATTAGGGAAATGCAAATCAAAACAACACTGAAATTCCACTTCACTCCAGTAAGAATGGCCAAGATCAACAAAACAAATAATAACAAATGCTAGCAAGGATGCAGAAAAGAAGGAACTCTTTTATACTGCTGGTGGGATTGTAAAGTAGTTCATCCACTTCGGAAATCAATATGGAGATACCTTAGAGAACTAAGATCAGGACTACCATATCACCCAGTGATACCATTCCTAGGAAAAAACCCAAAGGATGATAAATCATCATACCACAGAGACACCTGCATTTCCATATTTAATGCAGTACTCTTCACAATCACAAGGGTATGGGATCAACCAAGATGTCCATCAAGAGAGGTATGGATAACAAAAAGTGGTGTATACACACAATGGACTATTACTCAGCAATGAAAAAGAATGAAATAATGTCATTTGCAGCAAAGTGAACTGGAGAATATCATCCTTAGTAAACAAACCCAGGCCCAAAAAGTGAAATGTCATATGTTCTTGCTCATATCTGGGAGCTAATGTTAATTTAAAAGAAAAAAATACTATAAATATGTAGATGTATTTTTAAAAATAACAATCAGACTTATGGAAGAAAGGAAAATATAAGTAGGGTAGAAAGAAGCGGGAGACTAGGAGGGGGGACAAGGATTGTGGAAGGGGGAAGGGAAAAGAAAATATTAGAGGTTTAAAAAAGGGGAAGAGAACAACCTCAGGTTACATGATGCAACTCCATGAATATATGGGGCAAAACAGGAATATAATTCATAATTGCATATGGTTTTTACCACATATTATTCAAAGGGTTTCATAAATTATGTAAGTTAATGTAAGTGTAACCAGAAACTATGTTATAGGTGCACAATGGAAATAGCAAAAGCCTTACTACTCTGTACCTCACTTTTATTAATAAAAAAAAGAAAAAAAAATAGTTTTAAGCAGTTTTAAAAGGATTCTATAATTCTCAGGTTGTAAGTGACCTGACAAAAGACAATTTATGGCCATCTCATGAACTACAAGTAGGGGAATACCATGCACCCACTTTGCACACTTTTCGGTTTTTTACTTTTGTATAGTATCTCCAAAATAGCATTTCTAACACTCAACAGAAAATGCTGTGCTAATATTTTAGTTGTCTTTACTAAAAACTACATACCTATACACTATATAATTTCATTATAATGTAATTCTCTCTTAAGTGATATAGCTACCAGAAGTTCATAGATCATTCTTAGTCTCCCCTCATCTTCTCTTGTTTCTCACCTTCCCTTATATTATACATTTGTTAAACTTTCTGAACTAAAATTTGTTCTGATTTTGGTTACTAGCTAACTGAAAATCCTAAGATAAACAACAAAAACCTGAAGCAGATTGTTTCCTGAACAAATACCTGATTAAGACAAATGAATAGTGTTTTCATCTGAAAATAGTTAAGATATCTTGATCTTTAAAGTGATCATGCTACTGAGTAGGAATTAATGTTCACAAAAGCATGCTAGGATTTGAGTATGCATCTTCTCTTCAGATCCTCTCTTGCCAGTAGCTCTTTCTAGTCACCACTCCAGTAAATGAAATGTTTAAGTTTTATTCTGTTTCTTTGTTCATCCTCTCACATGTTTTGTTGACATTTTAAATAGGCATTATTATTTAACATTTACTATATAAAGACCGGGCTGGGATTTAGCTCAGTTGGTAGAGCGCTGCGCTGCAGTCTCTGAGGTCCTGAGTTCAATTCCCAGCACCGCAAAAAAATGGGAGAAAGGCCTGGCAATCCACTCCCATGGCAATCCCAAAACAGCCATTGAAAACCCTATGAGGGTCGCTATGAGTCAGATACCGACTTGACAGCATCTAACAACAACAATATAAAGACCTCCCCACCAGAGATGATTTTTCTTAATCATACTCAGTGTGACCCTGCTTTCACTTGGGAGTGGATAGATCAGAAGAGGATGTGAGGATGGAAGAAAGGCTCTGGATCATTCTATATTCAAATCAAGTATCCCACAAAA
Organism: Pedetes capensis; assembly: GCA_007922755.1. Lineage (NCBI taxonomy): Eukaryota > Metazoa > Chordata > Mammalia > Rodentia > Pedetidae > Pedetes > Pedetes capensis. Next base: position 750,625 of record VMDO01000003.1, read on the forward strand.
GTATTTAATTCTAAAGAAGGATAATCTTAATGTCATTTTTACCATGATTCATAAATATGAGAGCATCCACTGAACATGTTAACCATTATAAGCAACAAAAATGGGAGAAGGACCTGGCAGTCCACTCCCAAGGCAATCCGGAAACAGCCATTGAAAACCCTACAAGGGTCGCTATGAGTCGGATACTGACTCGACGGCACCTAACAACAACAAAAAATAACAACAAGGATTTATGTAAAGAATTCTATTGGGTAAATATTGGCAATGCCTGCAGCTGTAGCCCTGTGGCATCCAATCCCGTCAGATTTCGGAAGCTAAGCAGGGTCGGGCCTGGTTAGTACCTGGATGGGAGACCGCCTGGGAACACCAGAAGCTGTAGGCTTGGGAGAAGGACCTGGCAACCCCCTCCCAAAAATCAATCTGCCATTGAAAACCCTATGAATAGCAGAGAAGCACTGACAATAGTGTTTCCCCTGTTGTACAGAGGGTTGCTATGAGTCGGATACCGACTTGACGGCACCTAACAACAACAACAACAAATATTGGCAAAGAATTCTGAACACAAGATCCTTACAACTCTTCCTTCTGTCTTTGTTTTAACATCCTCTAATCCATTCCTTCTAAAACAAGTTTTCAAGTCCTTGGCAGCAGAATTTTTTCTTACAAAATTAAATCTTATACAAAACTTCCAATGTATAAAATAGATAAAGGTTGGTATTTTTTTGATAAGCCTTCTTTCATCCATTCAGATTTATAATACAAATGTATAATCAGTAAGCTGCTTTGATAAAACTAATAAAACTGAAATAGAAGTTACAAACAGTAGTTATGTTAGGCTTGCCATCAAACTTTGTATGGAAATAGTTTGGAAATCACTCCCTAAAACCTCACTTTGTCCTTGTGAACAGTTTCAAGCATCATTTCCAAGCCTCTACCAACTCTTCTTCCCCTTATAAAAGTTAAACCCAAACTTTAACAAGTCCCACCAAAATCTGAAGTGTAACATCTCTCTCACTGGTTTCTTGTACAAATTATCTTCTAATCAACATGGCTCTCTCATTGTTCTTCAATATGCCAATTAACTTGTTCATTCATTCAACAAGTATGTACTGAATACCTATAATGCAACTCTTAAGTTTTTACATAGGGCTGGGATTTAGCTCATTTGGTAGAGCACTGCGCTGTAGTCTCTGAGGTCCAGAGTTCAATTCCCAGCACTGCAAAAATGGGAGAAGGACCTGGCAATCCACTCCCAAGGCAATCCCGAAGCACTCAGCCATTGAAAACCCTATGAGGGTCGCTATGAGTTGGATACCGACTTGATGGCACCTAACAACAACAACAACAAGTATTTACATATTCTGCCTATTATTGCCTTGGAATTTTCCTCAACCTTCTTCAACAAAAACATTTTCCTCTTATTTCCCAAAGTCCTCAATCATGTCTGCCACTCGTGAATACTGAAGTATTTACCTTTATCAATGGGCTCATTATGTGATAAAGGGTTATGTGCTATCTATTCAAAACTGCTAACAGAGAAATGTACTAAAACACTCAATTGTGGTTCGAGTTTAGATTTCTAAAAAATCAGGTTTTTATTCCTACTGAAGAAAAATCTCTAAATATCAAAAGTGAACATTTGGGACCCATGTGCTTAATGGGAAAAGTGTGTATGAAGGCATACAGTTTGATTTAAATGCTATTTGTGGTTTCAGTTTATGCTGCTGAGTAATTAAAATTTGAAAAGCCAGTTTGGCACACAGAAAAGCTACTAGGTTATAAAAGCATAGCCACATTTTTCACACACATGATTAAAAATTATCTAAATTTTTCTCAGCACAATATCAAAAGTTTGAAACATACTAAACACAAATCTGACAATATCTGTGAACCTAGCAAAACTACTTCCGCGGTCTTATGCATACCTCAGTGGATTGGTTGTTTTTGTTTTTTGGCAGTACTACTGGTTGAACCAAGGGCATATACACTCCTCCACTGAGACTCTTTGATGGTTTTTTCTATTTTTGAGAGAAGGTCTCACTCAGCAAGTTGCACAGGCTGCCTTTGGCCTCAAACCTGCAATCCTCCTGCCTCATCCATCTGAGCTAGGATTACAAGAATGTGGCAGGGCACTAGACACAATTTTAAAGTGTTTTAAGTCCTTTTCTACACTGTTGGGTAGTATCAAACTATATTTTAAAAAATTCTTGATGGGTATGGTGGTACATGCCTATAATCCCAGCATGCAGGAGGTAGAAGCAAAAGGATCACAAGTTCAAGTGCAGCCTGGGCTATTTAGTGAGTTCTAGGCCAGCCTAAGCTATATATTGAGACCATTATCTCAAAAAACACCCCAAAGCAAAACAAAGTAGAAAAATTTCTAAAAGATGTCTGCCTTGTTTCAGAAAGGATTTGAAGTAGCTTTAATAGACAAGTAAAAGCTGGGCACCATGGCTCATGCTTGTAATCCCAGTGACCCTGTAATCCCAGCAATTTGGGAGGCAGAGGCAGGAAGATCATGAGTTCAGGGTCAGAGACAAAGTACACAACTTAGTGAGACCTTATTTCAAAATAAAAAATAGAAAAGGGACTGGGGGCGTGGCTCAGTGGTAGAGTACTTGCCTAGCATATATGACGCCCTGGGTTCAAGCCCCCAGTCCTACCACACAAAAAACGTAAAAGACAAGATGACAATTTAAAGCAAATAAAAATTTCAAGCTTATTCATTACATTTCCATAGGAGCAACTTACAAGATTATTGTTATTTAGAAACACAAAACATTCAGGATATAACACCTTCCAGGATGGACCATAAATTGCATTAGGCCATAAATTGCAATGAATCTGAGAAACTAAAATCACACCTAGTATTTTCCCAGCCAAAATGGTATGAAACTAGAAAACTAGTAGTAGGAGGAATCTTGGAAAACTACAACCATGTGGAAATTGAACAACATGCTCTTGAACAAGCAATGGGTCAAAGGAGAAATCAAAAGGGAAATTTAAAAATCTCTTTATATAAATGACAATAGAAACATAACATATCAAAACATATTGGATGCAGCAATAGCAGTTCTAAGTGGGAAATTTATAACAAAAAAAGTCTACATTTAAAAAAGAAGCTAGGTGCTGTAATGCATGCCTATAAACCCAGCATTGTAGGAGGCTGAGGCAGGAAGACTGTGAGTTCTAGGCTACTGAAAGCCTAGGCAACTTAGCAAGACCCTATCTCAAGATAAAAAGGGGCTAGGAGTATTGCTCAGTGGTAACGCACCTACCTAGCATGCTTGAGGCCCTGGGTTTACCTCCCCCCAGAACTGTAAAATAAATAAGAAGATAAATTAAATAACTAAATAAGAAAGATCTGAAATAAGTAGGCTACTTTACTCCTCAAGGAGGCAGAAAAATCAGAACAACCCAATGTTAGCAGCAGGAAGGAAATAATAAAGATCAGAAAGAAATGAAATCAAATAGAAAACCTAAAAAACATAAGGGGAAAAATCAAGAGTTGATTCTTTGAAAAACTAAAATTGACAAACATGCACCTAAACTTGGGGGAAAAAAGACTCAAAGTCATAAATGAAAGTAGAGACATTAAAACAAGATGCCTTAGAAAGAATCATAAGGGACTATTACGAAAAATTACATGCCAACAAATGGCATAACATGGAAGAAATGGATAAATTCCGAGAAAAATATAACCTACCAAGACTTAGGAAAAAACAGAAAACTTGAACAGATCTATAATAAAAATACTGAAATAATTAAAAATTTTCCAACAAAGAAAACCCATAACTAGACAGCATCATAGCTAAATTCTGCGAAACATTCAAAGAATTATTATTAACAATACTTCTTAAAATTCCAAAACACAGAGCTAGAAGGAATACATCCTAAAACATTTTACGGGACCTTACTATGCAAGGTAGACATATACTGCAAGAAAAGAAAACTACTGGCCAATATCTCTGATGGATACTGACACAAAAATCCTCAGTAAAATACTGGCAACCCAAATTCAACAATACATCAAAAGGTTATTTATCACGACCAAGTGATATTTATCCCTGGAATACAAACCTTGTTTGACATATGTAAATCAATCAGTGTGCTACATCATATTAGCAAAATGAAAGATAACCACATAATCTCAATTGTTGTAGAAAAGTATTTGATGAAGTTTACCATCCTTTCTTAATAAAAAGTTTTTAACAGCTTAGGTATAGAAGGTTCTTCAACATAATAAAAGTCATTATGAAAACCCCACAGCTAACATCATAAACAACAGGGAACAATTGAAAACTTTCCCATTAAGATCTAGGACAAAGCAAGGATTCTTGCTCTCTTTTCCACCTCTAAACAACATGGAATTATAAATACTAACAAGAGCAATTAGACCAGAGATAAGAGACATCCAAATCAGAAAGGAAGAAGTAAAATTTTCTACTAGCAGATGACATAATCCTATATGTAGAAAACTGCAGAGAGATGACAAAAAGTTATTTGGACTAATAAATTAATTCAGTAAAGTTGCAAGATATAAAATTTGCACACCAAAATCAGTAGCAGTTGAAAAATCAAGATAACCTCATTTACAATTGAACAAAAAATACCTAGGGATAAACTGAGCCAAAGAGGTGAAAGATTTATACACTGAAAATTATAAAACACTGATGAAAGAAATTAGAGACACAAATGGAGGATATCCCATGTTCATGGATGGCAAGAAAGAAATATCCTAATTTAATGCAATCTCTATCAAAAAAAAAAAAAAATTTGGGAGAAGGACCTGGCAACCCCCTCCCAAAAATCAATCTGCCATTGAAAACCCTAGGAACAGCAGAGAAGCACTGACAATAGTGTTTCCGCTGTTGTACAGAGGGTCGCTATGAGTTGGATACTGACTCGATGGCACCTAACAACAACAACAACAACAACTATCAAAATTCCAATGGCATTGTTCACAGAAATAGAAAAAAACAATGTCAGAGTTTACATGAAACCCCACACAAAAAATTTATAGCCAAAGCAATACTGAGAAAAACAAAGCTTGAGACTTCCTGCTTTAAAATTATCTTGCAAAAGTATAGGCATAAAAGCAAAGACACAGACTGATGAAACAGAATAGAAACTTAGAAATATTTTGTCAAATTTTGTCAAAATCAGCAAAAGGAGATAAAAAGTTCTGGGAAAACTTGATTTCCACTTGCAAAAGAAAGAAATTGGATTTGTGTATCGTACACCATACACAAAAACCAACACATAATAGGATAATAGGCCTAAATGTAAGACGTAAAACCATAAAACTAGAAGAGAATGTGAGAAGATAGCTCCTTGACATTGGTTTAGGCATTTTAGAAAATATATCATCAAAATCTCAGGCTACAAAAGCAAACTGAAAAGCTTCTTCATATCAAAGGAAAACAACCAACAAAATAAAAAGGCAACCTATGGATTGGGAAAAATATGAGTACTTGCAAACCACACATTATGATGGGGGTTAATATTTATAAAGTACTTTTACAACTCAATAACAGAAAAATAAATAACCCAACTTACAAATGAACAAAGATCTGAACATTTTTCCAAAGAAGACATAAAAGTGGCCAACACATATATGAAAAGGTGCTTGACATCACTAATCAACAGGAAAATGCCAATTAGCCACTATGAGATATCACCTTATACCCATAAGGATGACTATTATCAAAAACACAAGAGATAGATAACGAATGTTGGCGGAAGTGTAGAGAAAATGGAACCCTTATACCCTGCTGGTGGGAATGGCGACTGGTATAGCCACTATGGAAAACAGTATGGAGGTTCCTAAAGAAGTTACAAATAAAATTACCATAGGTCTCAGCAATCCTCCTTCTGGGAATAAACCCACAGGAGATGAAATTACCCCCTTGTAACTCCCATGTTCCCTACAGCATTATTCTTACTACCCAAGATGTGAAAACAAACTACGTGCTCATCAAATGACAAATAGATAAAGAAAATGTGATACACACACAAACCCATACACATACCCCAGATTATTCAGCTTTTTAAAAAAGGACACCCTGCCCTTTGTCACAACATGGATCAACTGGAAGTACATAATGTAAAGTGAAAATAGGGTAAACACAGAAACAGAAATATTGCATAATCTCAGTTGTTTGAGGAACTAAACCATGAGGAGAGGGTTCAAATATACAGAGAGAGAAAGTGAAACAATGGTTACTATGGATGAGTGGCTGCAACAGGGAGATGCAGATGAAAGAATACAAGGTAACATGTAGAATTAACAAGAGATCATTGTACAACATCAGGTCCAAAGTTAATAAAATTTTATTATGCTAGGGATTTTTGTTAAAAAAGTACATTTTAGTTGTTTTGCCACATAAAAATGTTAACTGTGTAAGATGGTATGTACCTTAATTTGCTTCATTAAAGTAACCATTTTATTCTCTATATGTATCTCATAACATCATTTTGTAAACCTCAAATGTACGCAATGAAATTTATTTTGAACACATTCATGATAGCCTCAAACTTTTATCTTTTTTGTCTGATTCACTTAAGCCTAGTCTAAAAAATTTTATTGCCACATAAAATAATACTTTCTATAAGGCAATAATAGCGATTTTAATCACCTCGATGCCAAAAATGGTACTAGGTAGGCTATGTTGTACCTATAATATTTAATGAAGGATGAATGACACTGCTCCACTGACTGGTTTGTGGTATCTCATTAGGGACTCTTGTAAAGCAACTGATAAGGAGTTACCAGAGTGACTTCTAAGTGAGATGACATAAAAACACAACCCAGCATTATGGTCAAGTTCTCACTACTTAAACTTAGAGCTACTGCTATAGGGCACCTTAATGCTTCATCCTGAATGTATCAGCTTGAAAAGGAAATAAACAAGGAAACACAAATGTTACAACCTGCTGATTACAATTTAAACAGAAGGAGGGTGCATGAGGTAAAGTGTTCACCATGCAGGATAGTTCTCCATTGAGCATTTTCCTCTCAGTAACTGGATAGTCTCTTGGTTATTTAGTTCAACAGTAGTTCAGACCTATTTTTCCAAATTGAGGCAACATTTTCATTTTTGGTAATGAGAATAAGCTAGTTTTCTTTGAAACAAACAGGAGACACTTGAATGATTGAAGAGAAGTAGCAACAATACAGGAATTAGACTCATTAGATTAAAATGGTCTGGATTACAGCATAAGCTAAAAATCACTGAATTTTAAAGAATTATAAAAGGAAAGAAAGATACATTAATTGCCATAATTTATTTCCTAGATAATCCCTCCTAATTCAGTGATTTTATATATATATATATACACACACACACATACATATACATACACACACACGTAGGGAATGACTATATATATATATATATATATATATATATATATACACACATATACACAATATATACAATACATTCTATATACAATACATTCTTAATATCATTTGTGATTGGGTTGGGGAACATTCTGTTCCAAAAGATTTAAATACAAAATTCCTATTTGTCCTTTGTTTTTTATATATACTCTTCAATTATGTATTTCCATAATTCACACATTTTCTCTGCTTTTTTTCACCCTTTATTACTGATCAAATAGTCCACCTATCTGTAAAGAACATACAAATGAAACCAAAGGTTATTTTGTAGATGGATACTCACTAATTCCATCTCTGTCCTAATTTTATTAAATATACACTCCCCATTTTTAAAAAATTTGACAGGGTCTTGCCATATTGCCCATACTGGCCTCCAACTCCTGGGTCCAAGTGATCTTCCTTCCTTAGCCCTCCAAGTAACTAGGACTACAGGTGTATTCTTCTGCACCTAGCCAGAAACTCAACATTACTACCACTAGTATCATAACCTTAATTTTTTCTATTTTCCTTTAATTTGTCTAAAAGAACATAAAATTATAACACAATGAGCAGCATTTCAAATAATTTTTAAATTTCCTTCCTTCAAAAGAAAGTTTCTCTGGAAATAAGGCATGTAATAAAAGCTAGGTGGATTTCTCTGTACTTGCCTCCAGATGCTCTGAGCTACTGCTATAGTTCTTGATGGTTCCGCAGAGCAGTGTGGAAAATACTGTAATTACTCAAACACTACTAGACAGAAAAAGATGGCATTACTATTAATACTGTGCAGTATCACCACACAGTGGCTTGAAATGTATGTCAGCTGCTATACGAAATTTCCACATTTCCTATGAAAACCTTTGGTCGAGAGGACATAAGTATATCTTCAAACAACTGTAATTTCTATTTAAAAAGCTTGTTTGTCCTAAAGTTGAACTCAATTACAGGTGAAGACCACCTGTGTAGACAAGGGATAGGAATTATGAGATTTTCAAGTTAAAACAAACAGTAAAGTAGCTTGAAAGAGCTCTAATACTAGATATTGGCCAATATGAATTCATTTCCCAATCCAAATGAGTAACAGGATTTTTAATTATTCAGAATTAGAAGAGACTTGAGAGAAAAAACACACACATTTTAAAAACAATTTTAAGAGGGTAATATCAACAAATGTGGAGTAAGGAACTCCAGGTTCTATCCCTCTCTAAAAGCAAAGAGAAAAGGCAGACTTTTTCAGAACTCTGAAAATTAACCAAAGGCTTGTAGCACCCTGGTACATACTTATTCAAAAATAATCAAACAAATGACAACAACAACAAAAAACCCCAAACAGCTCTTTGGTAAGAATCAGCAAACTTTGTGGTCCCACACCCTGATCTCCATCTTAGCAGTAGCCATGAAAATAGCAGCCCACGTTCCTGGTATGGAAGGCGGCAGAATGGGCCTCATTCACAAAGAATTATAATCATTTGCTTTGACCTGTTTGGTGACTGCACGGAAGGCACCTCAAAAGGACTATCTTCATTTTGCTAAATTGAGAACTGGCTTAATGCTAAAGTGATATACTCAGAGGGGAGAGGTGTTGAAAATATTTATGCAAATGGTTTAGTTTGTTGGTGCCTGAGGTGACAGTTAACAATCTGAACAAACAATACACTAACCATGTCCCTTGGAAAGAAAAGCTGGGGAGGCCCATAAGAGCTCTGAAAAGGCCTGCTGTATTCCTGGAAATCCACGTCACATGCATCAGTAGAGTTGTGCACATCCTCAGAAAGACCTGACTAGGCTCTTAGTTCTCACTTCCTATTGACCTTGAGGGCCCACAGAGGCTGAAAGTAAAGGCCAAAGCAAGATTGTAAACTCCCTGGGTGAGAGTTGAAGCCCTACCATAATAGAGACACACAGAGGCCCTGGGCAAAGACTGGAAAATTTGCTTCTAGGCATTTAGTGAAATCTCTGTTCAAGCATTATCTGATCACAACAGAACAGAGACTTTAGCTGCTCACAATGGAAAAAGAATATAAATTTTACAGATTAAATGAGAATAGTTACTAAATGACGTTTACAGTACTCATTGAGCAACAAATACTGGGGAGGAATTGCCACATTGCAATATAGGTTGAGTATCCCTTATCAAAAAAGCTTGTGATCAAAAATGTTTCAGATTTCAGAGTATTTCAGATTTTGGAATATGTGCAGAGACTTTACTGGTTGAAAATCCCTAATCCAAAAATCCAAAATCTGAAATGCTCCAAGTCTGAAACTCTTATTTTGCCACTCAAAAAGATTCATATTTTGGATTTTATATTTTCAGATTAGGGATGTGCAACTCATATTCAAAATTCCAGTTTTCAGTTAAAAAATTGCAAGACATGCAAAAAATAGGGAAAGAAGAAATCAATAGATGCTGCCTCAGAAAGTTTGGACACTGTGTTATTGTAAATATAGTCAGTGAGAGGAAGAAAACCATGTTTAGTGAACTAAAGGGAAGTATAAAATCAGTATATCTTGATTGAAACTTGAAAATATTAATACAGAGATAGAAATGATAAAACTGACCCCAATAGAAATCTTAGAGTAAGTATAAAAATTCACTTGAGAGGCTCAACAGCAGTGTTAGCAAGAAAAGAGAACTGGTGAACTTGAAAATAGGTCAGTTGATATTATACAGTCTGAGGATCTGAAAGAAAAAATCAAACGCCGGGCAGGCGCAGTGGCACACACCTATAATCCCAATGGCTTGGGAGGCAGAGGCAGGAGGATCGCAAGTTCAAGACCAGAGGCAGTCTGCATAACTTAGCGAGACCCTGTCTCAAAAAGAAAAAAAAAAAAAAAAAAAAAAAAAAAAAAAAAAAAAAAAAAAAAAAAAAAAAAAAAAAAAAAAAAAACTGGGCTGGGGGCACAGCTCAGTGGGCCAGCACTTGCAAAGCATACAGGTACGAGACCCTGGGTTCGACCCCTAGTACCACACACACACACACACACACACACACACACACACACACACACACAAAAGCCAAACAGTCTCAGAGACTTGTGGGGCACAAAACCATCAACATACACAAAATCACAGTAATAGTAGAAGAGAAGAAGAGCAGACAGACTATCTGAATAAGTAACAGTCAAAAACTTGCCACATCTATTAAAAACAAGCCAAATAAATTCCAAGTAAGACATTCAAAAAGAGCTACGCTTCAACACATCATAATCAAACCATCAAAATCTCAAGACAGAATTCTGTAAGCAAGGGAGAGTAGTTCATCATATGCAAGTGATCCACAATAAGCTTAATAGCTGATTCCTCACCAGAAACCATGTTCTTCGAGAAGACAGTTGGATAACATATCCAAAGTGCTGAAAGAATTAAATGCCAAAGAATTCTCTATCTAGAAAAACTATCCTTCAAAAATGACGGAGAAGCCAGGTGCAGTGGCACAATGCCTGTAATCACAGCAACCTGGGAAGAAGAGGAAGGAGAATTCCAAGTTCAAGGCCAAAGGCAGCCTGCATAACTTAGCCAGACCCTAAAGAGGTGGAGGGTGAGCGGGGAGGAGGAGGAGAAATTAACATATTCCCAGTTAACAAAAAATATCAGTTTGTCACTAGCAGATGTGCCCTCCAATAAATGCTAAAAGAAGTCATTAAAGTTGGAATGAAAGGACTAGGCAATAATCTACATCACATAAAGAACAACACCAGGAAAGGTAACTATTTAAGTAAATACATAAGACAGTATAAATGCATCTTTTGTTTGTAACTATGACCCAAAGAATTATATGTTGATAGGCACAGAGTGTACAAAGAGGAAATCTGTGACAATAACAGCATGAAGGAGAAGGGACAGACATACACAGAGGCAAAGTTTTTGTACACTATTGCAATTAAGTAGATATTAATCCAAACAAATCTATAGATTGTTACATATTAAGATGTTAATGTAATCTTCAAAGCAATTGCTAATAACTAAATTTCCAAAATAACTTAATTTCCAAAGTGATGAATCTAAAACTGTTACAATGTAAAATATCTTGTTGTTGTTGTTGTTAGGTGCCATCGAGTCGTGTCTGACTCATAGCAACCCTCACAGGGTTTTCAGTGGCTGATTGTTTCGGGATTGCCTTGGGAGTGGGTTGCCACATCCTTCTCCCATTTTTGTGGTGCTGGGAATTGAACTCGGGACCTCAGAGACTGCAGAGCAGCGCTCTACCAACTGAGCTAAATCCCAGCCCCTGTAAAATATCTACTTAATTAAAACCTTTTTTTAATTAAAATTTTTAATTTAAAAAATAGGAATGGAGGAATTTAGAAACAAAAAAGACATGACATAAACAGCAAAATGTCAGCTGTCCTCATTAATAGCTGAATCAAATATCAGTGGATTAAAATCATGACAGATCACTGGGCTCAATGGTACATGCCTATAATCCCAGTGACTGGGGAGGTAGAGGCAGGAGGAATTTGAGGCCAGAGGCAGCCTCTGTAACTCACCAAGACTCTGTCACAAAAAGTAAGAAGTAGGCTGGGGCTACACCCCAGTGGAAGAGCACTTTCAAAGCATATGTGAGGACCTGGGTTCAACCTCCAAGGGCTGCTAATAATAATAATAGTAACAGCAACAATAATAATATCATCATGGAAGATCACATGTGGTTGAACTTGACCTCAAATCCAATCTGCCTGTGATTCTAATCCTCATCTGAATTTGTAGCCCTCTAAAACTGTTGAATGGGAGAAGGACACAGTAACCCACTTCCAAAAATCAACCCACCATGGAAAACCCTATGAATAGCAGAGAAGCATTGACAATAGTGTTACGCCTGTTGTACACAGGGTCGCTATGAGTCAGATACCGACTTGATGGTATCTAACAACAACAACCAACAAACTGTTGAAACAGTGCAGATTAGACTCAAGAATATATGGTGTATGTGAAAAGTAAAAGGACGGAATAAGATAGAGCTATACTGGTATCAGAAAAAGCAGACTTATGACAAAAATTGTTTTTAGAAACAAAGGTGCTGTATAATGATAAAAGGGTCAATCCATCAAGATATAAAAATTATAAATTTATCTCCATGTAACCAACAAAGCACCAAAATATATGAAACAAAAGACGACACAACTAAAGAGAGAATTCAACATTAGTGACTTCGATAACCCACTTTCAATAACAGATGGGACTAGACAGAAAGTCAGCAAGGAAACAGAAGACTTGAACATCACGATATACCAACTAGACATAAGCAACATCTATCAAATACTCCACCCAACAAAAGCAGACTACACATTTTCAAGTGCAAATAGAACATTCTATAGGAAAGACAAACATTACATTATGAAATAAGACAAAATTTAAAAGATTGAAATCAGATAGCTTTACTGATGAATTTTACCAAATGTTTAAAGACAAATAACCAACAATCTTCAAGCTCTTCCAGAACTGAGAGGTCTTCCCAACTCTATGAGGTCAGTATTATCATGAAATGAAAGTCAAAGTTTTGACAGATGAACTACAGACCAATATCCCTTATGAATACAAAGGTAAAAATCCTCAAAATGTTAGCAAAATCCTCAAAATGTTAGACACATATACAAAGGATTTACAAACCACAATCAGGTAGGATTAAACCCAGAAACACTGTATTGGCTTAACATATGATTTCATATCAACAGAATAAAAGACAAAAACTAAACAAAAAACCATACAATGAGCTCAATAGATGCATAAAAAAAGCATTTGACAAAAATCTAAAAATCATGATTTATTAAAAAAAAATAGTTTGAGCATGATGGTGTACACCTGTAATCCAAGCAGCAACTTGGGAGGCTGAGACAGGAGGATTGCAAGTTCAAGGGGAGAGGCATAACTTAGTGAGACTGACTCAAAATAAAAAATCAGACATGTGCTGTGGGTGCAGCCCAGTGGTAAAGCACTTGCAAAGAATGTGTGAGGCCCTAGATTTAACCCTCAAGTACTACGAAACAAAACATAACAAAACAAAACAAGCAATAAAACCTAGGAATCTGGTAAAGGGCATCCATGAAAACCCCAACTAATGGCATATTTCAACAGAAAGTTCATCTCAAGATCATAACCAAATGGAGATTCTAGCTTGGGCAATTAGGCAAGACCAGAAATTAAAAGTGTACAGATTTGAAATGAAGAAGCAAAACTATCTGTATTTGCAAATTATGTGGTTGCTTATATAAAACACTAAAGAATCTCTAAAAACATCTGTTAGAGCTTATTAGCTCTAGGTCAATAGGATTGCAATATACAAAACTTACACATAAAAATCATTTGCAGTCAAGAGCCATTGCTCATGCCTGTAATCCCAGCAATTTGGGAGGCAGAGGCAGGAGGATCATGAGTTTGAGGCCAGAAGCAGCCTGCATAATTTAGCATGACCCTGCCTCAAGAAAAAGTAAAAAATGGACTGGGGTACAGCTCAGTGGTAGAGCACCTGCAAAAGCATACATGAGGCCCTGGGTTCCACTCCACAGTACTAAAACAAAAAGGAATAAATTGCATTCCTATACAATAGCATTAAGGAATCTGAAAATGAAAGTAAGAACAAGTTTACAATAGCATCAAAAAAACCAAAATACTTAGGAAATATTTAATAAAAGAATTGCAAGACTTGTATACTAAAAACTGCAAAACTTTGTTGAATGAAATTAAGTATCTATAGAAATGGGCTGGGAGTTAGCTCAGTTGGTAGAGCACTGCCCTGCAGTCTCTGAGGTCCAGAGTTCAATTCCCAGCACTGCAAAAATGGGAGAAGGGCCTGGCAATCCACTCCCAAGGCAGTCCCGAAACAGCCACTGAAAACCTTATGAGGGTCTCTATGAGTCGGATACTGACTCGATGGCACCTAACAACAACAAGAACATAGAAATGGGAAGACATCTTATCTTCATAAGTCAAAAGCCTTATTGTTTTGATGGCAATAATCCCCAAATTGATCTACAGGTTCACTGAAATCTCTATCAAAATTCTAACTGCCTACTTTCTAGAAGTAGAAACGCTTATCTTAAAATTCATACAGATTTGCAGGGAACACAAAATTTGGAAAAGAACAAAGAAGAGTCACAATTTTCAATTTCAAAATTTAATACAAAACACTAATCAAAACACTGTGGTACTGGCATACAGACCAATGGAATAGAATTTAATAAGCCTGTATATTTAGGGTCAATTGATTTCAACATGGTATCAGGACCACTCATGAAGAACTAATCTTTTTAACAAATTAGTGCTGTGACAACTTATCAAACTCATGCAAAAGAATAAAGTTTGATCCCTACCTCACACTTGTAAAAATTAATTGAAAATGGGTCAAGGCCTAAAACTATAAAATTCTTACAAGGAAACACAGGTGAAACTATGTAACCTTCAGTTAAGACAACTTTTTAAAGATATTGCACCAAAAGTACAAGCAAGCAAAGAAAAAAAATAGATGAACTGAATTACATCAAAATTAAAAACTTGTGAGTCAAGAAAGTGAAATGACCTTCTAAAATGGGAGAAACTGTAAATCATATCTGATAAGGGTCTATATTTCAAATAAAATATATATATGAGGTTTGTGTATATTCTCACAAATAACAAGAAAAAAGACACCTAATTAAAGATGGGCATGGGCTTTGATATTTCTCCAATGAAGATATACAAGTGGCCAAAAAGCATGTGAAAAGATGCTCAACCTCTAATTCCAGGGGAAATTCATCATCCCAACAATAAACACAAATAACTGGGAAAGACAATGAGGGATGCTACTAGTATATTAAGATTATTCTCTTTAGTTGACTTTATGTCACCTTGAACTGGCAAACAAGAGTCAAGGTCAAAATGGTACAGCCATCTACCAGAATCTATTGACCTATTTTGTTTTGTAATGATCTGAAAAATGGTAATGCTGAGGAATAATGAACATTACCAGTCATCCTCATCAAAATTCACTGTCATGATCTGAACATAAAATGCCCCCCGAAAGTCATGTGCTTTAATGTTTGGGCCCCAGCTGGTGGCACTGTCGTGGGAGACTAATTGCAGGTGGGATTTTTGCTTTGCCGAAGTAGCTCCCTTGGAGTGGGCCTTTGAGTTAAGTAGCTCCCTGGGGCCAGGCCTTTGGAAGTTTTTATCCAGGACACATGGCTCTGGTCATAATCCCAATGACTCTGGAGAATGAAGCAAGAGGATCATAAATTTGAGGCTAACAGCAGCCTGCACTACTTGGGGAGACCCTGTCTCAAAATAAAAATAATGAAAAGGATTGGGGTGCAGCTTATTGGTAGAGCACTTGCCTAGCATGTGCAAGGTTCTGGATTTAAACTCCTAGTACTGGAAAACAAACAAAGAAAAACCAGTAGTTTTCCTATATACCAACAATGGGCTCACTGAAGAGGAAATCAGGAAAATAATCTCATTCAGAATCAAAATTAAACAAACAAATCACCTAGGAATAAACCTAACTAAGGAAGTGAAACTCTCTATGATGATGAAAATTGTAGAGAAAACACTAAAAGAAAGAAATTGAGGAAGATACTAAAAGATGAAAGACCTCCCATGTTCCTGGACTGGAAGAATTGTTGTTTTTAGGTGCTCTCAAGTCGGGATCCGACTCATAGCGACCCTCATAGGGTTTTCAATGGTGACTGTTCTGGGATTACCTTGGGAGTGGATTGCCAGGCCCTTCTCCCATTTTTGCGGTGCTGGGAATTGAACTTGGGACCTCAGAGATTGCAGCGCAGTGCTCTACCAACTGAGCTAAATCCCAGCCTACCTGGAAGAATTAATATTGTTAAAATGGCCATACTACCAAAATAATCTATGGATTCAACATAATCTCTATCAAAATATCAATGATATTCTTCACAGAACTAGAAAAATCAGTCTTAAAATCATATGGAAACACAAAAGACTGTGAATATCCACAGTAATCCTGAACAAAAAGAGCAATGATGGAGGTATCACAATATCTAACTTCAAAATAAAGTACAGAGCCATGATAACAAAAACAGTATGGTACTAGATTAAAAACAGATATGTTCTCTGATGGAACAGATGACCCAGAAATAAACCCACATCACTAAAGCCAGTTGATTCTTAACAAAAATGCCAACAACATACTTTAGAGAAAAAATATCCTCTTTAACAAATGGTGGTGGGAAAACTGGATACTCCTATGTATATAGAAGATTGAAACTAGATCTCTATTTGTCACTTGGTATAAAAATCAAGTGAAAATAGATTGAAGAATTTAAGAGCCAAAACTTTGAAACTACTAGAAGAAAACATAGGGGAAACACTTCAAGATATTGGAACAATCAAGTATCCTCAATAGGCAATCAGTATCACAGAAAACAAAAAAAACCTGACAAATGGGATTACATCAAATTAAAAGGCTTCTGCACAGTATAGGAAACAATAAACTGAATGAAGAGACAATGCATGAAGTAGGAGAAAATCTCTGTGGGCTATTCATCTGACAGAAGAGTAATATTCAAAATATATAAGGAATAAAAAAATTAACATCAAAAAAACAAAGTAATCCAGTCAAAAAATGAGCAAGTCATCTGAATAGACACTTTTGAAAAGAAGTACAGATGGCCAATAAATACATTTAAAAAGTTCAATATTTTTAGCCAGCAGGGAAATGCAAATTAAACCAACAGAGATTCCATTTCATCCCTGTCAAAATGACTAACATATATATATATATATTTATATGCATATGTATAAATATTACATATATTATACTTAAAATATATATGTATATAGTATATATGTACATATGTACCATATGTACATATACTATATGTACATATATATTATATACATATATTAATATATCTAAAAGGGCTGGTGAGAATGTAAACAAAAAGGAATCCTATACAATTGGTGAGAACATAAATTAGTACAGCCATTATGGAGAAAAGTATGCAGATTCCTCACAAACTAAAAATAGAACTACCACATGATTAAGCCATACCACTCCTGGGTATTATTTATCCAAAGGAAATGAACTCAGTATACAGAAGGAATACTTGCATACTCACGTTTATTTCAGTACTACTCACAATAGCCAAGATAGGGAATTAGCTTAGGTGCCCATCAAGAAACAAATGGATAAAGGACATAAGGTATATATACACCATGTAGTATTATTAAGCTATAAAGAAGAATGAAATGTCATTTGCAGGAAAATGGATGGAATTCGCTTATCATGTTAAGCGAAATAGATGATAAAAACAAGTCTTGCATATTTTCTCTATGTGAAAACTTTAAAAAATTATGTGAAAGTAGAAGAGGGACTATTAGGGAAGGAAAAGGCAATGTGTTTCACCTCTCTTACTTTTTGTCTTTTTATCTATAAAGCAGTGGTAAATAATACCTTTGTTTAGAGTTATCATTAAAAGGCATCACAAATATGACTGTTCTACAAATAGTAAGAGTTATGTGTGGCTGACACAGGATTGCCATGATTTCAAGGCCAGCCTGGGCTACATAGCAAGATACTGGCTTACGGGAGGGGGGGGGAACCATGAAGGAAGCGGATAGTGATACTATGCCTTGATATATAAATATCTTTTTAATAAACTATTTAAGCAGTACAATGAATTATACCCTCATACTGGTACAAACATAAAAGAATAGCTCTATGATAGATTGGCAAAGATATGAAGCAGAATTAATACTCATAATACTGCTTGAAAACAATATGGCATTATTTGGTAGGAGTTGTTGATGTGCTTATTTAAGACCCAGTTACTCCATTTCTAGGTAAAATTCCCTTGGAACCCTAAACAGATATGTATCAGGAGACACTTTCACAACAGCTTGTTTGAAATAGCAAAAAAACTGGCAGCAACCCAAGTGTCCACCAACAGATATCTACATTTATCAAAAATCATAACATATAGTACACATAATATATAATATAGTATATAATTATATAATATATAGTGTATACAATATAATGTATGATATATATTATATATTAAGAAATATATGTTATAAATAGTATAAATAAGCTTTGGTTTACGTAAATGAGTCTTCTGAACATGATATTAGGTTTAAAAAAACCAAGATGTAAAAGATTACATTTAACATGATTCTACTACATAAAGTTTGAAACTACCTAAAAGTAGCCAGTGAATTATTTACAGATACATAAATGGGTAGGGCCTATATTCCCAGCTACTCAAGAGGCTGAGGCAGGAAGACTGGTTGAGTCTAGGAGATCAAGGCCAGCGTGGGCAACACAGGAAAGCTCTGGCCCCCAAAATAATTTTTTAAATGTTAGGTAATAAAATCACAAAACAAAGCAATAGAATGCGAAGTCCATGAAATTCAGTACTCCAGTGCTGCAGGGAGGGGACATGACTGGGAAAGGATACAGTGATGAAGCAATGTTCTTTTCTTTAAGTTGGATGATAGGGACAAAGAGGTGTTTTCCTATTATTCTTTGCTTATTAGTTTTTAAAAGATATATTTTTTATTCTATGTATATCATGAAAGTAAAAAAAAAGTGCCTACGGTAAAACACAGGAAATTGTTTTCAAGGTAGTTTATTAAGTTCACTTATTACTCTATCTTGTCTTTCAACTTCTACAATTGTCTTATTTTGCCACTTTAATTAATATGTAAAGCATTATACTGCTGCCTTCATTACCTTTTCAGGATGTTCACTATTTAATATTTTATATTGTTTAACTTCTAAATTGTTATTTACCTCACCCTTAGATTGGCCTGGGAGTAAATGAAAATAAGGGATTAACAACATAGTCAAAAAGACATAGAAAAGAGCTGAATTTAGAACCTGAGACTTGAATTCTTAAATCCTATTTTATTTAGCATTTACATTATGTTGCTTTTCCTAAGCATCTGGGACCTTTGTTTTTTTACCTATTTTCTACAGGCCCCATTTTACAACTCAGCATGGTAACTTTGAAGTGACAGAAAACCACAAGACTCAGTAATGTGATGTTGGCATGCTGGCAGACACTAGATTCAATGCACCGTATTGCTGGACTCCAAGCTGACATTAGGTCAGCAGCTATGTTTGAACACAGCTTCTCCAAAATCCTTTACAGGGCCTCAGTCTTTCAGGGATGAAAGTCTAGTCATACCATCTATTCAAAAATTGAAGATTGAGAAATGTTATGCAGAATTACTGAAAGCTAGTTATGTGACAGCTGGGATTTAGCTCAGTTGGTAGAGCGCTGTGCTGCAGTCTCTGAGGTCCTCAGTTTGATTCCCAGCACCGCAAAAATGGGAGAAGGGCCTGGCAATCCACTCCCAAGGCAATCCCGAAACAGTCATTGAAAACCCTGTGAGGGTCGCTATGAATCGGATACTGACTCGACAGCACCTAACAACAACAACAACAAGTTATGTGACATTTCTTAAAGAAAAATATAAGAAATTTTATGATTTAATGCTTCAGATGGTATTTAAGTCAATTTCAAAACTTTGCCTTTCTAAATTTGAATCTACAGAAAAGACAGATGCGAAACAGTGAGGAGGGAAGTGTGTGTATAATACACACACATAAAGATACAGACAAACATATACATAGCAACACTACAACAGCAACAAAAGAGTTAATCAAAATTCCCGTAATGTATGTCTAGTTAAATTACGGCACATCCATCCACTGTTAGAACAAATTAGGTAGATTTCTTTTGACATCGAATGATGTCTATCATATGTTCTTAAGGGATATGATTTGTATGTACACGTTCATTATTTTACAAATTAGCATTTTCCTTTTTTTTTTTTTTTTCTGGCAGGACTTGGGGGTTGAAATCTGGGGCCTATCACATACTTTGCAAGTGCTATACCACTGAGCTGCACCTCTAGCCCAGTTTTTATTTTGTGAGTCAGGGTCTCACTAAGTTACATAGGCTGCTCTGGCCTTGAACTAGCCATCCTCCTGGTTCCACCTCCTGGGATTATAGGTGTGCACTAACCCATCTAGCTTAAAAAAAAAAAAAAATGGGTTTTGAGATAGGGTCTCATTATGTAGCCCATGTTGGCCTCGAACTCACAATCTTCCTGCTTTAGCCTCCCAAATGATGCAATTACAGACACATGCCATCCTACCTGTCTGTTACTCAAAATGAAAAGTAAAAATTGCACTTCTATTTATCAATTACCTAAATTATCAATTTTCAGAAAGCATAAAAACCATCAAAAGATTAGCACCTATCCTACTAGCACACAGTCACTTGGCAATTTCTGTCAAGAATCTATTTCCTTCAGGACTATATCAGTTTGCGACTCTGCACTATTAAAAAAACTCATTAATGACAATAGTCAAATAGAAAATACTTTTAAAAGGGGGAGGGGAATCCTTATTTCAACATAGGTTAATTTCTTTAAAGTAGTAGGTGAATATTTGGGAGAAAACAAAACTCAGGAAAGGGTTTGGTAATTTGAAACTTTTTACTAACCATATCTCCCTTTTTAAATTAGGCATAATGCAGTGCTACTATAGTTTTATAAACTGTTGATGTTAATTAGCTTTCAAGAAAGAATCCCTGAAATTAGATCTGTGCCAGCTAGAATTTTTCTAAGACAAATTAAGGAAAATTATTATCTATAAGCAAGCTGAAAAGTGGGGAGGTTTTTAAAAAGTTGGAGTGGACTTGTATGATTACAGGAAGTCAAAAAAGTTCTCAGATTTAACATACAAAGGCAGTGGGGGAAATAAACTGATAGGAATAAACCATGGAAGAACAGCCTTTCTGTCTCACAAACAGGGTTAGAACCAAAGATGGTTAAGAGATGGGAAATAACACTGGACGTGTTGTCATATAAGGCCACAGAGCTTCTTGCAGAACTAGGGCATTAGGGGAGCCTTCTTCCTTCTTATGCAGGAACCATTCTATTACCTACTGCCCTTCTCCATTGGGCACTACCTCTTTATGTGCCCATGTTCCCCCAAGCTCAAAACAGATACTAGGAGAAAGGCAGTCCAGACACAGTTTGCCTGTGTAAAGAGCAAGAACCCACCTGCCCCGCTGCTTTGTGTCTTATTCTTACGTAACTGGGGGCACAGACTACTTGGATATTGTGGGCTGCTGTTCATGTTATCAATTCCAAGTATTATAATCACCTCCTAGGCAACAGAATTTATTGGCATCTTTGTTGTCCTTAGAGCAGTGGTTCCAAATGTGGATGATCATACAAATTTTCTGGGGAAGTTTTAAAAGCATTCAGATTCTTGGGGTCTACCCATACAAGTCTTAAATGGGGATGAAGACAAGCAGGGGAGATGTACAGAAATCTATTTTTTTCCTTTAAGAATACCAGGAAGAACTTAATACCGCTAATTCATAACACTAATCTTGACTATGCACTATCTGTGCCTTTTGGACATCGGGGTTTTGAAAAGATATAGTGAGGACTAAACATGAAGAATAAATGATAGAGGAGAGAGAAAAAAACAGCAGTTATTGCTTCATGGGGGAGACAAGTATGTGAAGTGGATGATCTGAGGTGCACTAGGAAGACTCTCTTGCCTCACATATCTCTAGCTTTTCACTAATGCCTAAAATTCACCACTGTGATGGCATTTCTTCCTTAAAGTTGCATCATTTGTTAAAACACAGATAGCCCTCAGTATTCACCTGTTACCCTTCACTGATAAAGCATCAATACATCGGCTTTATAAAATGGCCACTGAGACAGTGCAGGTTTATGAAACGTACTGTATGCCTCCTTTTGGCAGGAGGGAAAGGGTGCCAAAAAAGGGAAGAGGGAGAGGTTATGAATCAACATGGTAGATTTTGCAACTAGACTCAGGCTAACCTTAGGGAAGTATCTATAGAACTGGTGTGTCCAGGGTGGGACTTGACCCAAAGAAAATGTTCATTTACAAAAAGAGAACTATCTGATGATACATTGGACTATCTCTTCTCCTATACTAGCTTTACCATTCTCTGATCTTCTGGCAGACTTTTTAGCACCTGGTACATTTGTTTCTTAGATATTTCATGTGTCTGCAAGCTCCCTTGAGATCAGGAAGAACAGGCTATCCCTGAGCCCTGATCTCTTCACAGAAGATCCTCAGCAATACTCACTGAGATGCCCTATCAGCAGATAATTGTGGGGAGAAACATTTTTACTGCCTTCTTTTTTTTGATTCTCCATTTCTGAGCACTGAACTCTTCTTGCCTCTCAAGTTTCTCTTCTCTTCTATTAACTGTCCTTCCCCAATTAAGAATCTTTTGTCAGCAGTCTATTTTTGTGGTTTTTGAAAAAAAATATTGACATAAAATTAGCATTGGCTGTTTTGGGCAAACATATTTGGTTCCCAAGTATCTGGGGAAACTGAAGCCCTTGATTTTTGGATGAAGGTGGTGTTTATAAAGAATGAAATTAGGAAATATTGTTCAATTAGCAAAGATTAAAATCCACAAAAGCCACTGTAGTTTAACTTTCAAAGAAATAAAGGGATTCTATATTAATGCTGCCATTATCCACAATAAAACATTTTATCATTATTCAAAAAACTACATGCAAACTTTCTTTTCTTCCAATAGTGTGTAATTCTTAAATGTGGAAAGTGGCTAAGATGCAGAAAAGTCATCTGACTTGCTTGTGCTCACACAAATAGCTAATCCCAGGACGTTCGGTCTGAGTTTCCAGTTCTTTGAGAACATTTACCTAGTACTTCTCTTAAGAGAGGCATTAAAAACTCCATGTAACATTTCTGATAGTCTGGATTCCAAGATATCTGGCCCTTTGTATGCATTAAGTGAATCTGATTTTATGCTGTGTCACTTTTTCTTTCTTCATCCTACTAGTACTATATAGAGACTAAAGTCTCCATTCAACATGACAAGTATTTTTAACACAGATAAAAGAAATACATGTCATTTTACATTTAGGTGCCCCTTTTAATTTTTTGGAAGCTATCAACTTTCAACTCCCAATATGGGATGATACTGTTCTTTTTCCTACCTTATGTAATATTTTATTTTTAAGAGTGATCATCCCAAATCTAGTGTTAAAAAGGTACCCAGTTGTGTCTAAGAGAGACCAGAATTCTAAAACAACAATAACAACAAACAATAACAACAAAAAAACTAAATTTGGGCTGGGACAGTATATTAAAGCTCTCTCCCCATAAATCAAGACAATTTTTTCCAAGTAGACCGCTGGGTTCCTATCTCTTGAGTCTTAGCCATTCCACCTACAGGAAAACACTCCAGTGAGTGGTCACTTAATTTTGAGGCCAAAATTAGTCAAATATACCTTCCCTTCCTAATATGCTTTTTCTTCCTTTTTAATTCAAGGAAGTCACCAAGTGTTACTCCTTGAATGGAGTATAAAAGACAAGTTTGCAAAAATAAAATAGTTATTTAAATAACTGGCAAATGCTTAGCCCATTCTTTGTAATACATAAAGAATCTGAGGTTCAGTTGAATCAACCATTACTGAGTGCCTACCAGGAAGATTAAGTAACTTGTGCAGGATTGCCCAAATAAATGATAGCGCTGGAATCTGAACTTAAGTTAGTCTCTAAATTCCAAGCTTTTATCCTTTTGATCACAATGATCTTGCTGTTCCACCCCAGGGAAGTTACATGAACAATTAGAGTGTCACAAACTGAAGGGTCTGAATTTCAAATACACCCAAATCCTATAACTGTTGTGACAAATTGAAAAAACAAAACCCCCTCCTCATTGTCATACTTCACTGCAGTATAATTTTGCAGCTTTTCTACTTCATGAATTTAGGTCTTGTGTTCTGCTTTGTCTAATAGTTGTTCCAAGCTTATAACATGTTTTACATGATTCTGCTGGTTCTTTTGGAACTCTTGTCCTACAAAAAGCTGAGGACAGTGTGCTGGATGGTAATACTTGGCTGTCACTGTTCACTGCTGTAGCAAACCAGCCAGTTGATCATAGTAAGTACACTGAATGAACCCAGCTGAGATCATTGAGCCTAGTTGGATCAGAACTGACCAGGTAACCTGCAGACTCATGAGGAATAATAAATGATTGCTATTTGAGAGCCACTAAATTTTGAGGTTTGTTACAGAGAAAATATTAATTGATACAAGTGTCAAACAAATCCACTTTGGGTAAGCAGAGAAAACAAAAGGTTGGTTCTAAAATATAGAACCCAATGTGGAAAAACATGTTGGTATTAATATAAATATTCGACAAATCCTTATTTGACTTAAATTTGCAATATAAGGCTGAAATATGTGACCTGATTGATTCAGGAATCTGCAGAATGCTTTAGTATGTGAAATAAGTTTATATATGAACACAAGCAATTATGTATGTGAAAATCTGCAAGAAAGTGAAGTCTCTTTAATTATGGAATTTAATTCATATTGAATCATAGAAAAACTAGTGTTTTCTTTCTTAAAATGGGCCTCTTACTCTCTTTAGGAAGAAACTGAAGATATATAAAGAGATCAGATAACAAGCAACAAACTTATTTATAATACCCCAAGAATTTTTCAAGACCTAAGAGGCTTGCTCTTCTTCGGACAGTTATTCTAATCTACCTTAACCTCAAGTTCTTTAGAGATTAAAGTAATTAATGAGTGACTCAGAAACTTATGTGGTGAGAGACAGGATGGGAGAAGACGGCCCGATGGGAAGCACTCCTTTTAACAAAAGATCCATCACAGATGCGTCTTTCGGTTCTTCTTCAAATCTATGGCCAAAACATAAATCTGATAATGGTACCAGAAGTTAAAGTCTCTATTACCTAATTATAATTACTTATTTTGATGGTTAAAATCATAAATCAGCCAATTTGGGGACTATTAACCAATGAAAAGGTTTATGATAGAGAGGGATAGGCCAAAGAACAGTGTTCTCATGCAGGACCTATGGCATTAAGGAGCCATGCCACTAAAAATAACAGCTAGCATTTCATGAGTGCTTTATGAGTACCAGACTCTGTACTGTGTAGCTTATGGGCATAATCTCTTTATGCCCATTTTAAAAGTGAATAAACTGAGGGTTTATAGGGTTATAAATTTAATCAAAGTCACAAGATGTTAGATTCATACCCAGGAAATCAGATGGTGAAGTCCTAATTCTTGCCCCCACACGATACAGTACTAATTGTACTGGGCCTTAGTTTTTTCTTATGAAAAGTAAGGATTAGATACCAAGACTAGCTCCAGTTGGAATTCCAAAATTCTTTGAGAGTGATATGAACATACTCCCTAGTGGTTTATATACTGAATACATCCATAAAGACTGGTATCTTTCCCCAGAAAGGAATGCCCCAGGGGCATTAGCACATTAATCACTGTATCTATTCCTTTGCTTCTACAGACAGAGACAGAAATAGTAAAGCTAGTTTGGGAAATAAGTCTACTGTCCACAAAGAGTCACCTATGGTCAGTTTACTACCTCCCGGCAAAGGTCTAGTGCCCTTGGACTTTCTCTGCAGTTTCTGGCAGAGTATGCACTAAGTAAATGTTGAATGAATAAATATTCCACAGCTCTGCTAGAAAGAGACTAAAACTGGATACTGTTTTTTAAAATGTTTCCTACAAATGTTTTAAATGCTAAATTAATGGACCATAAGATCCACAAAGACAGAGACAACATTGGCATGTTCACTGTTAAATCCTTTGCAGCTTGAATTGTCCCTAGAATATAGTAACTACTCAATACAAGAGCTGTTCTTACTGTTGTTATTGAATTCTTACAGTCTAGTTTTCCCTAAGATGAATAAAATGTATGTATTAAAGGCAAACCCATGCTATTTGCTTCCTCCTCTTTGTGGTTCTTTGTTCAAACAGCCAACCTAAATTGAGTACCTTAAGTGCTAGGTGTTATAGTGAAAACATTCCTTGTCCTTAGAAGACTGGATCTAGTTGAAAAGATAAATTAGAAATATATAAAGAAAACAAAGCCAGATTTGGCAGCACATGCCTATAATACTAGCCACTTGGGAGGTTGAGGGAGAAGACTAACTTGAACCCAGCCAATCTGTGAGAATAAAACTCAAAATAAAACTCAAAAATAATTAATTTAATTTAATAAGCATAAAAATATAACATTGCATGTTTTCTCTCATATGTGGATGTTAGACTTCAATA
Source organism: Pedetes capensis (assembly GCA_007922755.1). NCBI lineage: Eukaryota > Metazoa > Chordata > Mammalia > Rodentia > Pedetidae > Pedetes > Pedetes capensis. The sequence goes on from VMDO01000003.1 coordinate 777,103, forward strand.
TATATTCATTATTAAAACATAGATCATGAAAGCAGGCAGGATTTAAGTAGGGAAAGATAATGGACTAAAGAAAAGGGAGAAGGGGCAAGAAAGGGTAACGGGAGAGAAAAAAATACCACATATGTTGCCCTTATGGCAAGATTGGGATGTACATAGATATAGATATAGATATACTCACAAAAAGACATGCAAATAGAAAGGAGACCATTGGTGAGGAGGGAGGGATGTCGGGAGAGGGTCATGAGAGGCTAACGGGAAGTTAACGTGAGTAATGTACAATGAAACACATATACGGAAATGTCATAATGAGACCCCTTAAGTGGTACATCAAAAATTACTAATAAAAATAAAGTTAAAAAATACATTTACATTCATACACTCATGTTGTTGTTGCTGTTATTAGGTGCTATCAAGTTGGATCTGACTCATAGCCACCCTATGTAAAACAGAATGAAATCCTCCCCAACATTGTGCCATGCCCTGCACTATGTCAGCTTCTTTGCTATTCATATGGTTTTCCATGGCTGATTATTTTGAGACTGCTTTGAGAGTGGAATGCCATGTCTTTCTCCTAAATATACACCCATATGCATATATATGTATGTATGTATATATATGTGTATATATATATATATATATATATATACACACACACACACACACACACACACATATACACATACATATACAGTAGTACCTTGGCACTTGAACTGCTTCATGCTCAAACATTTGATTCTTGGCCAATATTTTTGAGAGAATTGTGGTTTGGTGCTTGACCATTTGCTCCGCACTTGACCACTATGCTAAAAACTGTAGGAGATACCACACCTAATCATGATGCTGGTGAAATGAAGGGAAAAGTATCACTTAGTGTGTAGATTTCAAGCAGTAAAGATCTGTCCTGGTGCTGTGGTCCCCATCCCATTGAGGTTTTTTTGTTTTGTTTTCACGCACGCGCGCACGTGTGTGTGTGTGTGTGTGTGTGTGTGTGTGTGTGTGTACACATATACCATACAGTCATCATGGCTAAAACTGAAAGAGGAAAACAGTAAGAATAATTGAATTTTAAAAAAGAACTTATTGCTAAGAATGTGAGTGGCATACATGGGTCTGAACTAGCCATTCATTGTGGTGCCAGAACCAATATATACATTTATATTATTTCTTATAGAACAAAAGTGCTCAGCACTCAAACTGACTGGCACTCAACCAGTCCTCCAGAGTGGATGGTGGTCAAGTGCTGAGGTACTACTGTAGATAAGAAAACAGTAATATTTCAGTAGATATCTACTGAGTACCTACTATGTGCTAATCACTGAGTAAGCTATAAAGAACTCTGTGTTCAGCAGTTGCTATAGGATACCATCAGATAAAAGAATAGATGCTATGGCCTGGGCAATTTAAAGGAAGAATGTACAAGATTAGTGGCATTATGCTGGTCTAGAAGGTTATACAATGCTAGAAGCAAAGAGAAAGAGCCTGGATTTCAGACTGCAATAATCTTCGACTATGCCACCTATGGCACACTGGCATGTTGCAATTCATTTTAGGATTTGTGGCAATGAATACATTAGTAATAATGACTTATGTATTTTTATTGTAAAGAAAAGCATAAAACTGTCAGGTGAGAGCATGATTTGCTATAACTCTATGAAAAATAAGTGGGAAGGTGGTGCATGCCTGTAATCCTAATTCTTTGGAGGCTGAAGCAGGAGAACCAAGAGTTTGGGGCCAGTCTGGACTACAAAGTGAGACTCTGTCTCTAAAACAAAACAAAACAAAGTTGGAAACATCTATTAAAAATTTAAGTACACATACTTTGATCAGCAATCCTATTTACGGAATCTATACTTAGAAATAAGGGTGCTATTTGTAAGGATGCATAGAAATGGGAATTTATATTAGAGCATTGTTTATGGTGGCAAAAACCATGAAACCTGAACAGAATATTGTACAACTATTAAAAAGAATGGGATTTACATCTGTTGATTTGGAAGGATATTAAGAGTGTACTTATTAGGTGAGAAAAGCAAGTTCCAGAGAAATGGGGATAAAATGATCCCATTTTTATTTAGCAGCATACAAGCCAGAATGCCTTATATGTATCTATTTCTGATTGTGTGACTACAGAGACATGTGGAGAAAAAGGGGAGACAGGCAGGAAAGAAGGGAAGAAAATGGGACGGACAGGCAATGGGAATAAAAGTACTAACTGGTTTGGGTATACTCTTATGAAAGGAATGAACACAATACTTTTATAAACTTTGAAGAGGCATTAGTAAAAAGAATAAATTTTAAAATAGCCAATTCACAGACCATCCCTATACTGCTCACTTGCATTTGGATATGCTTTCTTGGATAAGAGACCAGGGTGGGGTTACATGAAGTGGTACATAACTCAAATCCTCAGAGGGCTATGGAGAGCTGATGTGGCTACTGGCCATGTATCATCTGGCATGTAGGTGAGCAAGAGAACCACAGATATTTTTTGATTGTTGTTGTTGTTGTTTGGTGCTGTCAAGTCGGTATCCAACCCATAGCGACCCTCATAGGGTTTTCAATGGCTGACTGTTTCGGGATTGCCTTGGGAGTGGATTGCCAGGCCCTTCTCCCATTTTTGCAGTGCTGGGAATCGAACTCAGGACCTCAGAGACTGCAGGGCAGTGCTCTACCAACTGAGCTAAATCCCAGCCCATTTTTTGATTAGGGGAATAAAATTGAAAGTGGTGTTTTAGGAAGATTAATATTGCTGCAGACTGCAGAACAGGTTAAGAAGGGAGAGAGGAAAACAAGGAAAACAATTAGAAGACTACTGATGAAAGAATAAAAATCTGAACTGGGCTGTGTGTCCACCCCCCCTGCCTCAGTGCTGGCTTCCCAGGGAACAGAAGCTTAACTTCCCCCTGCCTCCTGGCCCTTATCCCTTATTCCCAATCCTGTGTCAGGGTCTTCGTGGTCTCGGACATGTGTTTATCATCTACTTCAATATATTTTTAATTTAAAAAAATCTATCACAGCAAAAACACATTGCCATTAACCTTCCCTCTACTTCAATATTGTAACCTATATTTTAAAAGAATTTTTTTTTAATTATAAACTATTCAATCATTATTTTATTCCATTTAGAATTTCATTAATTTCTCTGGCTTTGACTTTTGAGATGTTTACATGTTTTAAGGACTGGCTTCAACAAAAGCCACTTGTGTGTTTATGACATTTTGATCTTCCTCTCCAACCCAAATTGACATGATAGCAAATACTGTTCTCTCCTTGCCTCGTTTTAAGACTGCTGTCTCCTAATTCTTTACTTACTATCTTTTGTGGCTACATTTTCAAATCCCTTTCAGAGCTCTGTCCTTGGTTCTCCTCCTTTTTTTCTCCCTGAATATTAGAGGAGTTAATTCTTAAACAACCTCATCTAATTTTCTTGCTATAGCTAATACCTACTTACCTTGCATCTTTTTCTTTCCTGTGACTGTATTTGCCATATTAGGTTGAACTACTCACCTAACTCTTAGAACTCTTAGAAGATGAGATAAACTTACCCTACTAATTTCTTGAATTGCTGCTGTACACTGTAGATAGAAGAAGTCAAATCTAAAACATACATAAACTAAAGAAAGATAATTTAGAAATTCAGGAAAAAATAAGATACTTCTCTCCTGGAGTATTCAATGACCACATGCACACATCCATCTAAAAAAAACAAATCAATTTTCCTGGCTTCTAGGTTAACTCAATAAAAATGTACACATTAGACTCATTGGCTAGAATAATCTCAGTGCTTATACAAGTAGAAAACAGAAAAAACTTCTGCTACAAAATATTCTATAGTGAAAATATACTATAGATTTTATCTTGAACAAAACTTAAAACTTCAAATAAAACCTCTCAACTTGTCATTTCCAAGCTTTGGCTATCCTAATTTGTACAATGACAAATGTATCAGACTTGCTTTAAGAAACCATGGAAAGCAAAGCAGTGTTAAGGTTTAAAGCAAATTTAGAGACTGATAACATCAACAAAACAAAAATCCTTACGACTGGGTCAGCATGCAACTTCACATTAAATGGAGAAAAGATTGAGGTTGTCCAAGATTTTACTTTGTTTGGCTCTATAATCAACACCCGTGGAAGCAGCAGTCAAGAAATCAAAAGACGCATTGCTCTAGGAAAAGCTGTGGCCAAAGATCTCTTTAGAGTATTGAAAAGCAAAGATGTCACATTGAAGACAAGGGTGCGTCTGACTCATGCCATGGTATTTTCAGTCGCATCATATGGTTGTGAAAGCCGGACATTGAACAAGGGAGACAGAAAAAGAATTAATGCTTTTGAATTGTGGTGCTGGAGATGTCTATTGAATATACCATGGACTGCCAAAAGAACCAACAGATCTGTCCTAGAAGAAGTACAACCAGAATGCTCCTTGGAAGCAAAAATGGCCAAACTGCGTCTTACATATTTCGGACATGTAGTCAGGAGAGAACAATCCCTGGAGAAGGACATCATGTTTGGAAGAGTGGCAGGTCAACGGAAAAGAGGAAAACCCTCCACCAGATGGATTGACACAGTGTCTGCAACAATGGGCTTAAACATAAATAAGATCGTTTGCCTGGCAC